>OX453317.1:21667544-21937357 GCA_949710035.1 Crambus lathoniellus
AAATTAACAGTAGTTGAGTCGTTCAATAGTCATTACGAAAATATGTGAATCGATCGTAGTTATTTCGACCATATCAAAATCAAAAATCAAAATCAAAAATCATTTATTCATTTTAGGCTGATACAGCACTTGTGAACGTCAATGAAGCTACGCTATCGGTTCGCAAATCCTACGTCGGGAGGCCTTGTAACGAGAAGAACCGGCAAGAAACTCGCCAAGGGCTATTTTTTTCTCCCTGTCATATTTCATACAGAGTCGTCAAATTGAAAAGTGACTTTAACATAATATAATATGTAAAGTCACTTTCCATCACAAATTAATCTTAAGTTTAAAAACAAAATAAAAAAACCCGGTAATCATAGCAGTAAATAATTTTCAATAACTAAGAAATAGACATCCAAAAGGTAGTTTCTTTAAAATACACACCAACCAAAAACGTAGCAAATAAAATAATAAATATAAATGCCAAACAAGGGTAATAAAACTTTGAATAGTTTAAGAACATAAGAGTCAATAATAAACAGTGCCATACAAGCCACGATAAAATAAAACTGATAACAATAAAACATTAAAAATCTGCATATTTTGAGACAAGAAGCCAGGAGCAGACCCATCCCACTGGTGGCACTCGTTCACGAGCATGACGCATGAACCAGCCATCGCTTTGCTCAACCATATTTTAGGGAACGTAACGACCCGCCTCACACGACACCACCGCAGAAATGTTTACAGAGAGCATGACATACTCAAACTTCTCATCTCAAAACGCAGAAACCAATATAAGAATGTACGCAGTATTAATAATTTTGTAAAACACGACTCACAACTAACTAGAGAAAAAATCCTTCTCAGCTTATGACCAAGTTGCTTTGTCATTTAAGTAATCACTTACAGTATAGTAGCCCTTCTTGAGGAGGCAATTTTTTATATGATTCTTAAACTCTTCAAAGGGTAACTCCAAGATATCACTTGGAATCTTGTTAAAGATGTGTATACCTTGACCCATGAAAGACCCATGTACCTTCTCTAATCGGTACCGAGGCATTGAAAGTTTATCCCTATTTCTTGTATTGTAACCATGCAAAACGCCATGTTTAGTATACAAGTTAATATTACGACGCACAAAAATAATACAATTTAATATAAATTGAGATGCAGCTGTCAGTATACCAATTTCTTTGAACTTCTCCCTAAGAGAAGTTTTAGAGCTTAGTTGATAAATGGCCCTTATTGCTCGTTTTTGCAGAATAAATATAGCATTAATGTCAGCTGCTAATCCCCACAAAAGAATGCCATATGACATGATGCTATGAAAATAACTAAAGTATACAGTCCTAGCAGTTTCTATGTCAGTTAACTGTCTAACTTTTCTAATAGCGTAAGCTGCAGAGCTGAGCTTACCAGCTAATGCAGCAATATGCGAATGCCACTGAAGTTTTCTGTCTATAGTTACACCCAGAAAGACTGTTGATTCAACTAAATCTAATTTTTCATTATTTATTACAATTTCTACGGGTGGAGATTGTACATTTGGTAAAGAGAATAGAATGCATTTCGTTTTCTTTGCATTAAGCTGTAGATTATTAAAACTAAACCAAGTGAGTATTTCCGAGAGTGCTTTGTTTACATCGTCAAAATTAGATTGATTTCTGTCAATGTTAAATATTAAGGAAGTATTTTCAGCAAACAAGACAATCTCACATAAGCTATTTGCAAAGAAAGGTAAATCGTTAATATAAACCAAAAACAAGAAAGGGCCCAAGATAAACCCTTGAGGTACACCTAGCTTTACATCAGAACCCATTGATTTCACCCCATTTATATCAACTGTCTGAGTTCTGGAACTAAGATACGAGTGTAATAGTTTTTGGGCATTATTTTTTACACCGTAATGATTTAGCTTCAACAGCAGCGTCCGATGATCTACACAGTCAAAAGCTTTGGACAAGTCGCAGAATATGCCAAGAGCATTCTGCGACCCCTCCCAGGCCCCAAAGACATGCTTAAGAAGTGCAACCCCGGCATCAGTAGTAGACCTACCCTTCGTAAAACCGAACTGTTTGTTATGCAAGAGGTTATTTAAAGTAAAAATAATGAGTTAATAATTGCTCCAGTATTATTTTTTCAAAGATCTTGCTCAAGGCGGGTAAAATAGATATTGGTCTGTAATTACCTGGGTCTTAGTCGTAATGACCTTAGTTATTATGACACATACCCCATTGAGAGTCCTGTCAAACAAATGTCAAATGAGAGTAGAATACGATTGTAATACGATTGAAGAGCAGACTAGCAAATATTCCGATGGCAGTTCAATGGCAGTTCAGTCGTATACCATTGGTCTTAAGTTAGCAGCAGAATACCAAAAATGTCAAAAACCGCTATTGAGATCCAATTAAGATTCAATTGAACCATTTGTAAATTAGCAGACTTGGGGCCCTGGTCACATGAAATTGGAGATGGCGACCTCTATGACATAAAGCTGTGAACTAAAAAACTTTTATTTTTAAGTTTATCGTGTTTGGTATCAAATAAAAGCTCTTGGTGTGCACCTTTCAAAAATATATACTTTATTGGTTGTCGCACGCGGCTTTGCTTGCATAAATAGAATTTTGGACCCCAAAATAATATCACAAAGTAAGTACGTGGCGAGTGCCGATAATATAAATAGAAATTAAGTTCAAAAACTAAAACCCAAGTACTGAAAAATCACGCTCTAAAAAGTATGAAACAAAAAATATTCTCATCTGAAATTGCCGTGGTCGTATGCCCCTTATATAACAAAACAATATTCTCATTCTAAGGAAAAGTAGCATACGACCACGGCAATTTCAGATGAGAATATTTTCTTGTTTCATACTTTTTAGACCGTGATTTTTCAGTAGTCGGGTTTTAGTGTTTTAAATATAATTGAGGAGTGCCTTTTCAAAAGGGCTTATTTCATCACTAACAGTTCGGATTCGGAATAAAAAGCATTAGTCACTTTTTGAAAGCTATTTTCTGTAAAAAATAAGCTATTTAGAAACAAACCGATCGAGAAAATCGAAAATCGATCGAGAACAGAGCTTTAGAACCGAACTCATCATCATCATCACTCATCAAAACCATTTTTTAAAGACAATAGAAATAATTGAGGAGTTCTTCAATTATTTCTAGAAGAATATTTTTACCGTGACCCTTGTGTTGTGAAAGTTCAGGCTTATGTTGCCCCTGACCAGGTTCGTCTTCGTGCTGGTGTTGTACAGCTCCGCCCAGTAGGTGTCCACAGGTCCAAACTCGGGTTTGAGTCTCGGTAGAGTCGTTTTGGCGCATTCTCGCACCGATAGTACTGTTGTCTTGAACGGGCCCTGTTAGGTTAGAAATAAGTCCCAATAATTATTTTGTTTATAATAAGTACCTATGTAACTGGCAACACACACTGGTCAAAAACTTTCGTAATGAGATATTGAGGTATTTCGAACGCGAAAATATGCCGGAGCTTCCCAAACGCTGCCCATCCGAGCTGGATTCGACGAGAGATCTTTTTCTCTAAGTTGGACTGCGAGCAACGGAGAGAGAGATGTTTAGTATTTCCCTGCTTGATCTAATCAGAAATAATGAGATCCGCAGGAGAACTAAAACAACCGACATTGCTCGAAGGATTGCATCGTTGAAGTGGCAGTGGGCGGCACACATAGCACGGAGAACCGATGGCCGTTGGGGCGGAAAGGTTCTCGAATGGCGACCGCGTACCGGACGACGACGTTCCGTGGGCAGGCCCCCTACAAGGTGGACCGACGATCTAGTCAAGGTCGCGGGAAGCCGCTGGATGCTGGCAGCGCAGGACCGATCGTTGTGAAGATCTTTGGGGGAGGCCTATGTGCAGCAGCGGGCGTCGTTCGGCTGACATGATGATCATGATGATACCTATGTACTAGGTAGGTATGCATTTGACCAACATCTAGCTTAGCAGACAGGATGCAGTCTAGGTTGTTGCATGCTTACCCAAGGAGGTGCCAATTCACTCTTACTTTGAAGAGGCCAAGGTTATAATCTGATCGGAGAACACATTCACAGGCAGCGCATTCCAATCTTTAGCAGCTCGCATTAAGAATTAACTAACTAGCAAAGCGCTTAGCACGGACAAATCTGGGTCTTGTACTCCGACGACGCAAAGGGGTAGGAGGAACAAGATTGTGCAGTTCCTGTGCGCACTCTCTAAAGTTTGACTTCTCCAAAATTGAGAAAATCGTAGCAAACGTTGGTAGAAAAATACCTGCATTTTGCTCAGATACCGCGGGATTCGCGGTTCTAAAGACAAATATTGCGTCTATGAACTTGTGCGTTTGATTCTAACCCCCGACTGCAAAAAAGGGGTTCTGTAAGTTTGACGTGTCTGTGTATCTGTCTGTCTGTGTATCTGCCTGTCTGTGTATCTGTCTGTCTGTGTATCTGTCTGTTTTTGTATCTGTCTGTTTGTGGCATCATAGCTCCTGAACGAATGGACCAATTTTGATGAGGATTGTTTTGTTCGAAAGCTGACGTCATCTGTTTAGGTATACATTTTTGACGATCTGTTCAGACGTTTAAAGGTTATCAGCTCTGCTAGTTATCTGCAGTACGGATCTGACACGTATAATAGGTATTTAATTAGAAACGTTTATAAGTGTCTAATTTGAAATATTGAAATAGAAATAAAATAAAAAAATTTAAACAACCCCCGACACGAAAAAATCTCTAAAAAGTAAAAAAATAAAAAATTTCCCTCAGTCGGGGGACAACTAAAAGCGAAGTGCTATAAAAGAGTAGGTGTTTTATATAGGGGCCTCCCAAACGAGGCAGAGTTTTTATTTTTTACTTTTTAGAGATTTTTTTGTCGGGGGTTGTACTAACTTTTAGGCGATAATATTTCAGTCGAGTCTAAAATCTTAGGTTGCTCGATCTCGATATGTTTAAGATGTTAATTATACAACTTACCCTAATTAAACTTCTCATACACCCTGACCGAAGTAAATAAATTATTGTAAATACAAAAACATGGTATTTCAAGTTCATTTTGCGTAGCCATGTGAATGGTTACTACATTACGTTAGGTAGCATGAATATCAGTAGCCACTAATGACCATAGAGTAGAAAATAATAGATGAGATAACAAATAACATTACGCCTAATGTGATTTTTATTTCTTTTATAATAATATACGACTTTGAATGGATGCTCTGCTATTAGTTATTTTAAGCACTTGTTGATGGTAATATTAGTTTGTAATCGAATATTTAATTCAATCAATTTATTCCAGACAGAGCCCATAATATTATGTGTTGGTAACTAATAACTTATAATATTATCGCATATGTTTTTATTTAAAGCTTTGGCAAAATTAATTCTGCTCGCGTCATTTCATAAAAACAGTTGAATTTTATTGTTTACATGGCCAAGATGTGTGTAACATATTGTGTAACACCAAATGAGTAGGTAGTCTTCTTCGGTCGCGTATTTTCGCCATGGTGTGTTTTATAGTCATAGAGTAACTTATGTGTGTTTCAACAAGGTTTCGACACTAGACTATTTATAATTATGTTTTTAAGGCGATACTTACTCGAAAAAATTATGCTGAAGCGAGATACCAATGAGAAAACGAATCAAATATACATTTGAAATAAACATACGTGCGTTTGTCTCATTGACATAGGAACTAGGTGTTATTGTTGATCGAAGCATAGGTACACTCGAGGACAAATTCGGTGAACCACCTCTTACTTCTTTTCACGTGGCTGGTGCCTCGCCATTCACGCGCAGACCCTTTTACAATTTTTTTATGTATTAAACTAGGGTAGTACAATGCATAAGCAATTAAATACAAATACAAATACAAATACAAATAACTTTATTCAGTCTCACAATATGACATTACAAAAACAATAAATTTTACATAAAAGTTGTACAGTGAAACCGAAACGGTTACCACTCAGCATAATGTTGCAGCATGGGCATCACCTGCAACGCTGGTATTATGTGGAACCTTTTATTATTAAAAGTGTGTGCGTGTACATTCCGTGATATGAGCAATTTTTTATTTTTTTTAGTTTTAGCAAGTTATTAAAGAAAGGCAAATTATTCCAATAAATAGTTATAGTTATAGGTACAGTCGTCTGTTACGTTTCCATTTGTTGAAAAAGCAAGTATTCTTTAAATTTACGTTTAAATGAATAAACTGATAAGCATGATTTTATTGGTGGTGGGATGTTGTTCCAACATTTCGTGGCAGCATAACGAAAGCTACCACGAAATGCAGACGAACTGTACCTAGGGCACATGAGTCTAGAGCTTATTCTTATGGCACGATCAGAAAAAGTTAGTTTTTCGTAAAGATAACGAGGCTTATGTGTCTTTACAATTCCAAAGAGCAAAGTGGCAAAGTGAAGAATTACGGATAGGGACTGCAACTGAATGGTGAGACGCCAGCCACACGAAAAGAAGTAAGATGTGGTTCACCGAATTTGTCCCCGACTGTACCTATCTGAAAATCTGATCCGGTTACGGGAGCGTGGTTTTCGAATTTATGATCGCTGTTCAAAGATACTCTGTTCAAGTTTTTGAAGTGAAAACTTCTTCAGCGGCGTTGTTCACTTTTTGTGATGGGTAAAAAAAAATGTTAAACTCGCGTCAGGATCACGTGACCATCAGATCGAAAATTCGTAAGACGGACACGTGACCTAATCGAAAAACTGACAATGTCATTAGTATACGAAGGCTTTCGCCAACGTTTTCAAAGTTGTGATAGCTCAGATTAGAAAACGGGCGGCATTGAAGCCCGAAAACCTCGGTTCATATCTAGTCCCTATTTTTTTTTCTTTTTTTTTGTCAAATTCCCTTTTTTTTTGTAAAAGAGTCTAGGGAGCCCTTAGGTATCACTTTTGCCAGCACTCCCTGAGTGCAACCCGTTTTTTAGGGTTCCGCAGCCGAATGGCAAAAAACACCCTTATAGATTCGTCATGTCTGTCTGTCTGTCTGTCCGTCCGTCCGTATGTCACAGCCACTTTACTTATTCCAAAACTATAAAAACTACACAGTTGATACCTGGTAGGTAGATGTATTTCGTGAACCGCTTTACGATTTTAATAACTAAAAATAAATAAATAAATTCCTAAACAACTTGTAAACCCAGTATAAGCAAATAAAGACTATTCTATTCTATTCTATACAAAAATAAATAATTAAAAAAATTAAGGGGGGTTCCCCAATCCCATACATGAAACTGAAACTGAAAAATATTTTTTTAATCCAACATATTCGTGTGGGGTGTCAACCTATAGATAGGTTTTTAAAAATAACATAAAGGTTTCTCAGTCTATTTTTTTAAATCAAACTTTTAGAAGATAGAGCCTTCCAAAGTGGTAAAACGTGTGCCCCCCCCCCTTCTAACTTTTGAAATAAAGGAGTGAAAAATCTAGAAAAAATATATGCTGTAGATCTTTATAAAAACTTTCAACGAAAATTGGTTTGAACGAGAAGTAAGCACTTTTTGAGATATAACACATTTTCAAAAACCGCAAATGTAACTTTGTCATTCATACAAACACTATGAAAAACAAAGTTATATTTTGCTGGCGAAAAATGATAGTGAAATTTTCGCTAGGTATACGTTAAGTGGGTACGGAACCCTTTATGGGCGAGTCCAACTCACACTTGGCCGATTTTTTTCCATAAAGTATGTTAAAGATTCTTACCTAAACACTCTGTCAATGATAGGTATTTCACTTGAAATTAGGCACCTAAGGTTTAAACTGTGACATCAAAAAGAAAAGTAAATATTCGTGTGCAAGTTCGGAGAACTAACCCCAAAGCTGCACGGGTGTGATAAAGCTTCGAACATTTCGTCGTTACAATTAAGAATGCAAGACTGCATCGTGAAAATGTATAACTACATGGGTATAACCAGGGATACATTCGGTGAACCACCACTTACCTCTTTTTGTGTGACTGGCGTCTCTCCGTTCATTTGCAGCTCGCTTATGTTTTGTACACTCGACAGCATATCAGGTTAAACAGTTGAACTGCTATAACAGCTTTTATTACGTAGGGCATAAAGGCGGTCTCAAGGTCAACATGTATAGTCTGATGTGCCGCCGTGTGTACATACTATAAAGGTACCCTAGTTTAATACTTACCTACCGAAATAGTAAAGGGGTCTGCGCGTCAATGGCGAGGTACCTACCAGCCACAAGTAAAGAATTAAGAAGTGGTTCACCGAAATTTATCCAATACTTCTTACGCGCTGTATAATCAGCGTTGATTTCATCAATGTGGAGATATTACTACCCTCACATAAATTTCTTAATACCTACTTCATTTTCCATTTTTCAATGATAAAAATTGCATTGTGAATTCAACAATCTAAAAATTAAAATAAATTGCAATAGTAATTTCATCTTTAGCGATTGCCAAATACCTGGAAAGGTATTTCTTTCGCGTGTGAAAGGATAAATTCGACGCTTCTCGTAACGACTCCGTAGCTCAGTGGTTAGAGCAGTCGCCCGGAAAGCGAAAGGTCGTGAGTTCGAGTCCCATCGGAGCTGGTTGTGAGACGGGTCGATTTTTTCTAAATACTTCATTTTCCATTTTTCAATGATAAAAATTGCATTGTGAATGCAAAAATCTAAAAATTTAAATAAATTGGTTCACCGAATTTATCCCTGGCTGTACTGTTTGCGTTGCCAACTTAGTGCTAATTAAAACAGTTTACTTATAAAGGTTGGGCTCTGTTCTGTGCTTAGGATGAAATTAAACTAGTTTTTCATAACCAGACAGCTTAATGGGTACCTAAACAGGTACTAAAAGTGTCTGCAATAAAGGTGTGCGTCAAGTTAGCAGCCTCACAACAGAATTAGATGGTTTTGATTATGTCAAAAAATACTGTATAAATAGTGATGTATATTAAATAAATAGTGATACTTTGATTCAAAAGATATTTGAGTATCTTAGTGAGGCTGCTAACTTAACGTCAAGTTAGCAGTCACCTCAAGAAATACAGTTCGTATCAATGTGATTTATATGTCAAAAAATACTGTATAAATAGTGTATCGTAAACGCAAAATTTCAAAAGTAGTGCTTTAATACAAGCCGAGATATTAGGGTCTCTAAGTGGGCTGCTAACTTGACGTTTCTTGCGATAGTGATTCCAGGGAAACGGGTACAAGTTTTAAATAAATAAGTACTTGAAAAAATACTGCGTGAAATAGTGAACCTTAGGATATAAATAAAAAAAGAATTCTTCTTTGCTATTTTCAAAAAATCTCATGTAAACTTCTACCATACATTGGATTTTAGGTACAGTCGTGTACAGTTTTCTTTAGACGTACTGATATTGTCAAATTTTTTATTCCAGTCATTTTAAATGACACATAAATCTATCGTATATCGAAACATAATATGTCAAGCATTTGTCATTTGTGACTCGAATTAATTTGGCGAAATCCGGAACGACACCGCAATGCATACAAAGAAGTAGACACGAATCAATCTCATAGTTTTGGATAGTGTTAGACGTTAAAAGTTTTGACAATTAATATAACACGTTAAATAAATATTAACTTTAACAAAGGTAAAATAAATGAATGAAACAGAATCACAATTTTTTACAGGATGTTATTTTTTCTTGACGTACATTTGGGAACGGAACGCCGCATCGCCAGCGCAAATGAGTCACTGGCGTAGTAGGTACAAAGCAACACCGCGAGATGGCGTGATTTTGTTTACTTACGTGATTTCGGTTCGGTGACATGACATTGGAGAAACGTTTTGTTTGTTTTAAAATTTGTAAGCAGTAAGTACATTTGTACCATAAGAAGTGATATCAAGTGAAAGTTTATATCCTATAATAACAACCTACAAAAGAACGTAACTTATTTTCTATTTTTTTATTAAAATGATATAGGTTAGTTCTTAGTCATTCAAAACTTCTCGTATTTAGTACCTTCATAAGTACCAAGCTAATCTTTTGTAAAGTTACTACTTACTTAGTTACTTAAGTATATTCTTAGTGCATTAAATTTTAAAGTTACTTGATTAGTCTTTTACGACTAGGTAGGTATTTAAATCTGTTCAGTTACAGCGGTTACTTTTTACAAATGACGACCGATTTTGCGCAGGGTTAGGATACCTGCCTTCTGCACTCGAGGTCTCGGGATCGATTCTCAAACAAGACAAATATTTGTGTGCATGAACATATCTGTTTTTCTTGGTCTGGGTGTTATTATGTATATTAAGTATGCCTTTACCAAAAAAGTATTAAAGTACCTAGTGTACCTAATTAATATGTTATCTAAACTTCGTTTAATGTAGCATGGGTCCTATGACAGCCCATAAGTGCAAAGCAAAGAGTTCTTTTTGATACTGAGATTTTAAATTATTTTTATGCATTTACAATGCAGTTCTGTAAATATAGGAAAAATTGTGATAGTAAAACACCACGAGCCCTGCAAGTAGCTTTAACGCTTTACGAAATTGACAACAATTAATCATAACGAGTTAGTGAAAATGTTTTAAAAACGTTGTTATATAAAAAACAAAAGCCTTTTAAATTATATAGTGTTTCACGGAACAGTCCCCTGAATGAAATGAGAAATTAAAGAGCTTGTTTTTTTCCTTTTTAGTGGTAAATTTTTTGCAGTCGGGTTTTTTTTAGTTTTTTAATAATTACTTTTATTAAAAAACGTTAACGTTTACGTTTTTATTTTTGACTATTTAGTTCATTATCAATAAACCACCTTTCCTAAATAAGAACTTATTAATTTAAAAATTTGTAAATTCCTTCTTTTCATCCCCCACTACTACTCTACTAGTGAGACGTGGTCTTTTACTATGGGTCTCATAAAAAGGCTCAAAGTCACCCAGAGGGCAAAAGAGAGAGAGAGCGATGCTTGGTATTTCCTTGCTCGATTGAATCAGAATGATGAGATCCGCAGGCGAACTAAACCAACTGACATTGCTCGAAGGATTGCTTTGTTGATGTGGCAGTGGGCGGAAAGGTTCTCGAATGGCGACCGCGTACCGGACGACGTTCTATGGGCAGGCTCCCTACAAGGTAGACTGACGATCTGCCTCCTGATTCACGAACCGTCGGAAATGCTCCCGACAGCTGAATGTATGCCCTGTTTCTGTCACACACTATAGAATAGACAGACAAAGCACAGAATTCGAATCCGATTCCGTTTCCGACGGTTCATGAATCAGGGCGCTGGTCAAGGTCGCGGAAGCCGCTGGATGCGGGCAGCGCAGGACTGATCGATTTGGAGATGCTTGGGGGAGGCCTATGCCCAGCAGTGGGCATCGTTCGGCTGATATGATGATGATAATGATGATCCCCCACTCGATAGGATTGAAAAATATTTTTTTTACACTGCACAGAATATGCCGCCTAAAAGCAGCTATTTGGTTTTTTTCATACTGATGATTGATGATGGATGATGGATGACCTTACTATGTTCCATAGATTACAGAAAGTAACTTGCAAGGATTTCTTTTTTTTTGGTCTTTTTTTATCTTTTTTGTTTTTTTCATTTTTTTGCCTATTTTTTATATTTTTTTCTTTTTTTATCTTTATTTTTCTTTTTTTGTCTTTATCTTATTTTTTGAACGTTAAGCTTTTTTTTTACTATTTAAGTACCTTTTTTTTCTTTTTTGTTTGGTCTTTTTTTTATCATGTCTTTTTTTGTCTTTTTGATCTTTTTTCATTTTTTGTTTTTTATATTTTTTTATCTCGTTTTTTTGTTTTTTGGTCTTTATTTTTGATCATTTTTTTATCCTTTCTTGTCTTTTTATTTATTTTTTCTTATTTTTTAACTTTATTTTGAGCATTTTTTTTATGTGTTTTTTCAGGATTGCGAAAAAACTACTGAACTGACTACTTTAAATTTTTCATGGGACCACACATAAAACTATTTGCTTTCAAATAAAAAAGAATTATTAAAATCGGTTAACAACTGGCGAAGTTATGGTAAAACATACATAAAAAAATACAGTCGACTTGAGAACCTCCTCTTTTTTTGAAGTGGGTTAAAAAGTAGGTAGAAATATATTTGTTTAAATACCTAATCAATGGCATTAAACCGATGATACGTATGTATTGACACAATCAAAAATATATATTTCACTTTTTTGCTCGATAGTACGCACCTCACGATTGAAATAAAGTTTGAACCTTATTACTAAGGAGCAAAGTTCAACATTGATCGTCAGCATATATTCAGATTATTATGTAGAACTTAACATTAGATTTCTTTAAAATAGCAAAGAAGAATTCTTTTTTTATTTATATCCTAAGATTCACTATTTCACGCAGTATTTTTTCAAGTGTTTATTTATTTAAAACTTGTACCCGTTTCCCTGGAATCGCCATCGCAAGAAACGTCAAGCTAGCAGCCCACTTAGAGACCCTAATATCTCGGCTTGTATTAAAGCACTACTTTTGAAATTTTGCGTTTACGATACACTATTTATACAGTATTTTTTGACATATAAATCACATTGATACGAACTGTATTTCTTGAGGTGACTGCTAACTTGACGTTAAGTTAGCAGCCTCACTAAGATACTCAAATATCTTTTGAATCAAAGTATCACTTTTTATTTAATATACATCACTATTTATCACTATTTATACAGTATTTTTTGACATAATCAAAACCATCTAATTCTGTTGTGAGGCTGCTAACTTGACGCACATCAATAAAGCCACTACAACAAAACAATGCTGGATCCAATATGGAAGTACCCCGAGCAGGTAAAAGTACAGAATGTTTAAAAACTCTTTTTGTAATCATAGACTAAGAACTAAAGAGATCATACAATATAATAAATATAATAATACTACTCTTTACTGTCACTTGGTTGTCAATTTTCAATTGAAGGTTTCAAATCTTCTTTCCCTTCTTTTCAAAGAAAAATATAGAGATAAACACGTAAATTAAAAGAAAATTAACCACAAATATGCCGAAGAGCACCACAGAAGAAGCGACGAAGTCCAGTGATAAGCACCGTAGCAGAAGCAGTAGTATTCACGTGCCCCTGCATTTCTCCGTGCACAAGGCAGGCTGCCACTTCGAGAGCTGCTGTGGCGTGTGCAACCTGTTCCCGGGGGTGCTGCTCATCGCCTTCTGCCAGGTCCTGGTGGGCTCCATCCTCCTGACCTTGGTCCTTACTCATGGGAAGCAGTACGATGAGATGCATCAGACTAGTGCATCGCAGTGTAAGTTTTTTTAGGGTCTAAGTAATTCAATGTAAATATATTGTACCTTATGGTCGGTCCACACGGCGGCGACTTTTCGTCTATAGCGACTCGCTGGCGATGTCGGACGTGAATTTAGCAGCGATTTGTTGTTGCTGTGTGTGTGCCGACCATTAGAAATGCTGAAAAGCACCACATAAATGCGATGCGACAAAATCCAGCGACAGACAGCATCATCAAAAGCGTATTATTGTCTACTGCCGCACAAAGGCACATGTGCACGTCATCAAGAATTATCCGCGTCTTCTCTCATCCAGCTCTAGCTCTGCAGCATTGCGTAGATAAGTAGTCGTTCTACCTAGTTTGAAAGTGTCCTACAGTACGCTTGCTAATACGCGGTCTCCATTCAAGAACTCGTTTACTCCAGCAACTATCGATTCAGCAGCTAATAATATGGCAGTGATATACAACGCGATATTTGATTGTCAAAGGCATCTAAGTAGAAGCTACGAAATCCAGTGACAGACAGTAGTAGGAGCAGTATTATCCACGTCCCTGCACAAGCCAGGTAACCAGTTCCCTGGGGTGCTGCTCACTGCATTCTGCCAGGTCCTCGGCTCCACCCTGCTCACGGTCATCTTGACTCATGGGAAGCAGTACGACTGTTGCTTCGAGGTGTAAAGGTGCATGTATGTAACAACTGGCAATTTTGTGGAAAGCAACATGTTGAAGGTGACACCAGTTTTTACAGTGTTGTACAGTCAACAATGATCAACGTCTGTTGCAGCAGCAGATTCAAAAGTTTGAGTAGAAAAGCAACATGTTCTTAAGTTTTAAGCTCGCATCCACTAGGCAACATTGCAGGAACGTTGCAGAACAACACAACGCGTGGCATTTCCGAACATGTTGAGATGGTGATGATAAAAAAGTGGAGCATTAAAACACCATTTAGCTCGCTGATCATCAGTCAATTCGCCACCATTCTGAATCACTGAAATAATTTAACTTATGTTTATGTGTTGTCTTCATTTCAAGTCATGAGCATCGCAACTGGCGCCGTGCTGAGCGGCATCACGGGAGCAGGACTACTGCTCATCATAGTGGCACTCACTGAAAATTGCAGAGCTATGCTTGTAAGTGTGATGTTTTCGTTGTCTTTTGTGAAGATCGGTCTAGATGTTTGTCTTTTCTATGCTTAAAGGGGTTTCAACCTCTTTGTATGGGAGCCTGGCATAGTGATGACCATGATTTTGCAAGACTGTGGAAAAGCGCGACCCATATTGAAACCATCTTGTGTATTCGATAAAGGATCTATAGACAAACAAAAAATGATGACATTTGTCCTAACAAAAAATGACTATGACATTATGTCCTAAAACGTACCGGTTTCGAGATATTCCATGATAAAGATCCGGTTTCAGGATAGTTTTATTTATACGGGATCTTTAACATGGAATATCTCGAAACCGGTACGTTTTAGGACACATTTAATGTCATAGTCATTTTTTGTTCTTATAAAGATCCTCTATCGATATTCATTGGTTTCATGATGCGTTACGTTTCTGGAAAATTCCATCGGAAAGTTTGGTTACTACTATGCCAAAATGTTTAAACCCCTTTCAAAACCTAGTTTTGAAACGAGGGTTCTTTCGAAAGTAAGTTGGTGTTGGTTGACATACCAACATCACGGATGAATATTTCAATTTATTTACTTGAAATGCTTGTACACTTTCTTATTGTTTTTCAAATAACTACTTACATATTTCAACACGTATTAGAGACAGTACATTTGTGAATGATAGCTGCGAATGGTGATTTTAAGTTTAACCCATTTGAGCATTTTTAGGGTTCCGTACCCAAAGGGTAAAAACGGGACCCTATTACCACAGCCTTAGTTTTACACTGTGCTATTACTATAGTCTGTAAATTATAGCTTGATTAGAATGACAGCTCATTCGTGCAAAGCAAAACGTTGCTTCTGCACAAGAAATAGGGTCTAATTTTCTAGAATAAGCTACATTAAAAAAAAAAATGCGCTTTATTCCATTAGCATAAAGAACTTCTTGCTTATACTAATTGAGCTTTCATTCTAATCAAGCTATATTTTACAGACTATAAGACTCCACTGTCTGTCTGTCTGTCACCAGGCTGTGTCTCATTAACCGTGAGTCCGTGATAGTTAGTCGTCTACAAATATTATTCTGTGGTCGTGGGCCACACTGGAGCGACCGCGGGGCGCGGAGGCGACCTGCGGATCCGCAGGACGCGCGAACACGTACTATTCCCTCGGCAGGTCGCGGCGACCGCTGGACGCGCCAGTGTGGCCCCTCCCGTCGTCCGTCTCAATATATTTGTTTTTCCCGCTCAACGTGGACGCAAGACGCGCCGCTCCAGTGTGGCCCACGACTTAGACAGTTGAAATTTTCAGAGATGATGTTGTATTTCTGTTGCCGCTATAACAATAACTAGGTACTTACTAAAAACAGAATAAAAAAATATACGGGGCTCCTATACAACAAACGTGATTTTATTGCCGTTTTTTGCTCGATATGGTACGGAACCCGTTGTGCGTTATTTATCTATACTAATATTATAAAGAGGAAATATTTGATTGTTTGTTTGTTTGCATCGAATAGGCTCCGAAACTACTGGTCCGATTTAGAAAATTCTTTCACCATTAGAAAGCTACATTCTTCCCGAGTGACATAGGCTATATTTTATCCCGATGTTCCCACGAGGATCCGCTAGTTACTATCTATTTTTAAGCACTTTTAAATGTTTGCCAGGTGTACCTTCTCGTGGCTGCCATGGTGTGGATGGCTATAGTGTCCTTAGCTATGACTAAGATCAGTCGCGCCTGCGTTCGTTTCAATGATGGTGAGTTAAGTTTTAGAAGGTTTTAGACTAAGGCTTAGAAAGTCATTTTTCACTTTATAAAATATCATCATCATCATCAGCCATTTAATGTCCCCACTGCTGGGGCACTGGCCTTCCTTATGGATGAATAAGGAGAATGAGCCATGACCCACCACGCGGGCTCAGTGCGGATTGGTGGGTATTAACGACTGCAAGTGCAGCCGGGACCAACGGCTTAACGTGCCTTCCGAAGCACGGAGGAGCTCGAGATGAAAAGTTTTTGGTCACCCATCCCGTGACCGACCATTGCGAACGTTGCTTAACCTCAACGATCGCGGGCCAAGCGCGCTATCCACAGCGCCACGGGCTCCTCATATAAAATATAACAGGGAGAAAAAGGTTGCTCTTGACGAGTTTCTTGCCGGTTCTTCTCGCAAGGTCTCCCGCTTTAGGATTTGCGAACCGATGGCGTATCTTCTTTGACATTCATAAGCGCTGTTAACTCAACCTAAATTGAATAAAAAAAATAAAGGGCTCTAACTTGTGGGACATGCTATACTTACCTAACACTTTCCGATGACCGCTTAGAGCAACAGTCCTTGATGGCAGCGAAAACGCTTTAAAGCAGACAGGCGTGGGTTTGTACCCACCAGGAGGGGGCAGTGGGGGGGGGGAGGGACCCCTCCACCTGATACACATTTTTACCTACATACTCAGGTCAGACTCAACTAAATAAATAAAAAAAGGAGGTACTTAAATCATCATTCTCTTGCCCTTATCTCATTTATTAGGAGCTGACATTTTCTTCCATTCATCTCTATCAGCTAGTACTTACTTCTGCAGTCACCGATTTCTTACACATATCATCCTGTACGCAAAAAACCTTTTATAAGGTCATCCTCTCCCGATCTAGCAACCTTTAATTTCTCGGAAAATAAAAATACTTATTACTTTTTTGGAATTTTACAAAGGTATGTGTGTGATAATGACGCGTCGTCTTTATATGTATTTGCAGGAACCCTCCACAGGTAAAATCCTCCTTCAAAGATAACTAGTCTTCTTTCACAACATACAAATACACCAAAAATATTTATAAATACACATTTAAAACAATAATAATTATAATTTTCAGCTCCAAAAATAAAAGACGAGCAGCACCGCCTAGCCAACCTGGCCTGCGTCAGCGGATTGTTCACATTCCTTGGCGCTGGTAAGTTTTTTGTGTTCTACTTTGACATAGAATAAATGCTACCATAGTATTCTATCTTCTTATACAAGGTCGGAAGGCGAGTTATGTCTTCGCCTGAAGCTCGATATAATCGTGGAAGGAATCTCGGTATGCGCTTCATATAAATCTAAGATCATTTAATTTTAATTCATTTATTGGCCTTTTCAACAGTGTGTACACTGTTACAATACAATATACTTACATTAAAAAAACCTTAGTGACACATTACCTATAGAAAAGCTTCGCATGCTCATTGAAATTGCGCAAAACACATAAATTTTAAATCATGCGAGTAAATTTTAGAAAATTAAAATCCTTACAATACACACACATTATTCAAAACAAAAAGATGCTACCTAATATTAATAAGATTTATAAAATCTAACAATTTATTAAGTAAAATCTAAAACTAAATTCAGTAATTTAACATTTTATGTAAGAATTCAATAATTTAATAATGTGTAATCTATATATATAAAATCGAGTGGACATAACTCACTCATCACGAAATCTCAAAAACTACTGGACCAACGAAGATGTAATTTGGCAGGAAGGTAGAATATGACTAGGAGACGTCCGCTAAGAACGGATTTTGGGAAACTCCCCCCCTGAAGGGGTAAAGTGGGGGGATTAAGGTTATATGGAACTTCCTCATTTCTGAACTTAGAAGTATAAAAATTGGTATGTTAGATACTGGTCACAATTGAAAAGGATCTGCGTAAGCAAAGTTAAAAAAATACCCATAATAGGGTAAAATGGGGGGAATGGAACTTATATGGAACTTTCTCATTTCTAAACCTAAAAGTATGAAAATTGGTATGTGGGATACTGGTACAATCGAAGATTATCGGCGTAAGCGAAGTTAAAAAAACTCCCCGATAATGGGGTAAAACGGGCGGATTAAGCTTATATGGAACTTCCTCATTTCTAAACTTAGAAGTATGAAAATTCGTATGTTGAATACTGGTCACGATTGAAAATGATCTGCGTATGCGAAGTTATAAAAAAACCTTTAATAGGGTAGAAAGGGGGGATTAAGGCTTATATAAAAACTTCCTCATTTCTGGACTTAGGAGTATGGAAATTGGTATGAAGGATACTAGGTCATCATTAAAAATGATCTGCGTAGGCAAAATATAAAAACACCTAATAGGGTAGAAAGGGGGGGGGGGGGGGGGTTAATGTTTATATAGGGTGGGTCGGGTATTAAAGATACGGAGTTTGGATGTTTATGGCTAAATCGATCGGGATAATTGAACTCTGGCCGGGAAAATTTCATACGGTTTTTTTAACTCAGGAAAAAGTAAAGTTTTTTTTTGTTCACTTTATTTAATGAAGCATGGGTCCCATGACAGCTCATTTTCGTGCAAAGCAAACAATTATTTATGCATTAGAATAAAACTCAAGAAAATCAGTTTTACACATTTAAAAAAAAGTATTGACTTGATTTTTTGCATTTTGGTAGTTCAAGAGTAGGAGAATATCCGAATATTATTCATACGATAGTAGCTCCTGTTTGTCTAGGTATCGTTCGTTACCTTCTTATGCCTAAACCACGGGTGGCGTGCTCGGCCTGCGATCGATGAGGTTATGTTACTTTTGCAATGGTCTATCATGGGATTGCTGTTAGAAAATATATCGTGCTTCGGAAGACACGATAAGCCGATGTTTCTGGCTGCATTTGGATTGGTTAATACACCATAACTTCAATGGGCCCGTGTGGAAGGTCATGGCCCATTTTCCTTATCCATCTATATGAAGGCCTACGCCCCAGCAGCGAGGACATTAAAATAGATTGATGATGATACTGATGAGACCTTAGAGAATGAAATTTGGAATGGAGAAAGTTTGAGTTGAGACAGTGCTTACGGGTGCTCTTACTAATTTACTCCTACTGATAGGAGCACCGGGACACCCATGTTCTGATGCTAGGAAGGACATACCTAGGCAAATTGTAACCGCGGGAATAAGACTCATTTCCATGGTGAAATAAGTTTTAGCTCGGGCAAAGCTGTAGAATATAATTGGTATTTAAGGCGATAGTTTGAGTTCATGGGAAGAATGATGTTTAGAATAGAGACAGTTTAAGACCCTGGAAGGGACATATTATTTTACTTTTTACCGCGGGAAATCTCATTGTATGGAAAAATCACTGTAAGCGCGGGCTAATTTGGGGGCAGAAATTGGTATTTAAGTAAATAATTTGAGACCCTGGCAAGGATTATAATATCATATTCCCACGGGAAAATCAATAAGTAGGTATTATTTGTTTGTCCGTCTTTCACGTCCATACGAAGTAACGGATCAATGTGATTTCTGGTACGGGGGTAGATTGGGAGCTGGTGAATGACATAGTTTATCCCGGAAAATATTACATTCCATCAGAATAATGTCGTGTAGTACACGCGGGCGAAGCCGCGGGCGGAAAGCTAGTTTAATAATATAATTAATTATTTCTTATTCAAAAATATTGATCTGCAATATTAATAGCAATAAAATCATACCGAGATCGAGGCGATAACTCATGACTCGAGCTTAGACCTTTTCAATGAAGATGGAAGACTGGTAGTATTAATTATTCTGTGATATCAAATGCCTTTTCTCTCCTTCTCTGTGCCTTTATCAAAATAAAGGCTACTCGATATTCCGTAGGTGCCGTCTGTTCCTTTTTGCACGTAGTTTACGGTTTCTAAAATAATAAAATTATAGGAAGGTTTTGATTCGGTAAGCACTAACAAGAACATTGAATGTATTTAGGTGGTACCCACATAAGAATATATATAGATAATAGGGCCTCCATACACTTCATTCAGCGAAGCAAAAGATAAAATCTTTTCATAGTTCTTTCATTTTCAAAACTTGTCGTAAACTAAGGAAACATCTTGATAATGTCCTAAGAAATGCATTTAAAAATAAGAAATATGTTTTTAGGAGTTAATTTAAATAGCTTAGTGTTTCTTATTGTTATTACTTACTGCATTTTAAAAGACACGTCAAAATTGTATAAGTTAAATCTTTTGCATTCATTTTTGCTTACTGAATAGACTGTAGAAACTTTAAGCAATAATTTGTTATCTTAGCCTAAATTTCTCGTCATGAATCTAGATCGAACTAAATGAACCTATGCTCTATTGAGCATATGAGGACCATTGCGGCATTCTGGCCCATCCATATAACTATATCTATATAATTATATAAAACTCTTGCGTTACTGCCTGACTGACAGACAGACAACGCACAGGCGAAACTACTGGGCGCAATAAGCTGAAATTTTGAATGTATGTTCCTTGGACAGTGTAGGGGAGCACTAAGAGAGGCTTTTTGGAATTTCCCTTTCTAATGGGGTAAAAAAGGGGGTCCACGCAGACAAAGTCGCGAGCGAAGCGCTAATAGTTACTTAGAGGTAAAGAGAAAATATGAGCGAAGCGCTAATAGTTACTTAGAGGTAAAGAGAAAAGATGAGCGAAGCGCTAATAGTTACTTAGAGGTAAAGAGAAAAGATGAGCGAAGCGCTAATAGTTACTTAGAGGTAAAGAGAAAAGATGAGCGAAGCGCTAATAGTTACTTAGAGGTAAAGAGAAAAGATGAGCGAAGCGCTAATAGTTACTTAGAGGTAAAGAGAAAAGATGAGCGAAGCGCTAATAGTTACTTAGAGGTAAAGAGAAAAGATGAGCGAAGCGCTAATAGTTACTTAGAGGTAAAGAGAAAAGATTAGCGAAGCGCTAATAGTTACTTAGAGGTAAAGAGAAAAGATGAGCGAAGCGCTAATAGTTACTTAGAGGTAAAGAGAAAAGATGAGCGAAGCGCTAATAGTTACTTAGAGGTAAAGAGAAAAGATGAGCGAAGCACTAATAGTTACTTAGAGGTAAAGAGAAAAGATGAGCGAAGCACTAATAGTTACTTAGAGGTAAAGAGAAAAGATGAGCGAAGCGCTAATAGTTACTCAGAGGTAAATAGAAAAGATGAGCGAAGCGCTAATAGTTACTTAGAGGTAAAGAGAAAAGATGAGCGAAGCGCTAATAGTTACTTAGAGGTAAAGAGAAAAGATGAGCGAAGCGCTAATAGTTACTTAGAGGTAAAGAGAAAAGATGAGCGAAGCGCTAATAGTTACTTAGAGGTAAAGAGAAAAGATGAGCGAAGCGCTAATAGTTACTTAGAGGTAAAGAGAAAAGATGAGCGAAGCGCTAATAGTTACTTAGAGGTAAAGAGAAAAGATGAGCGAAGCGCTAATAGTTACTTAGAGGTAAAGAGAAAAGATGAGCGAAGCGCCAATAGTTACTTAGAGGTAAAGAGAAAAGATTTGTATTTAAAGAAATGTGTACTTTTTTCACAATACTACTTATGGTCACACCACACACTACATTCACATCACATCATACTGTCATAATTCTTGTAACTAGTGTTATAAAAAGCACTACAACTGAATTACAATTGAAACACGATTGAGACACGATTGTGACTTAACATTAGCAGACTTGGCCCCCAGTTTTATTTAAATGAACAGTTCGCGCAGAAATCTAAGATGTACCTACTTATAAAAATTTGTATTTTAAGCAATGTTATTTTAAGTGTGTCACTGGGAAAGAGGGACATAAAATCGAAAACTACTGGGCCGATTTTGAAAATTCTTTCACCAGTAAAAAGCTACCTACATTTTATCCCGATATTCCCACGGAAACGGGTACCGCGAGGATATATAGACTGGTCTTCCTCAATGAAAATGAGGATTTTCTTGTAGGCTTCGGAAGCCTACTTGTAATGAATTCAAAGAACCTAATTACACCTTTTTTTTGCAGCCATCTACTTCTTCTCGTTTGTGGTGGTGTTCAGTTTCTACCACTTTAGGTACGTACGACGCGCTATCCTTCTCCACGAGGCAGAGTGTGAGTGAGATGTAAAATTCATTTTGAAGATCACTGGAAAATGGAAAATAGTTATGTTTAATTTCATCTATATTAAAGTTATGAATATAATGTTTTGTTTTTAGTTTATTTTTGGTACTGTACTGTACCTACTGCCTGTAGTTTGCATCAGGATATTTAAGTATCTTATGAGAAAAGTTGAGGCTTTTTTAGAAAGGCATGCCAAATTGCTTATTATTAGTAATCCTATTTGGCAAATTTAAATTATGCCGTTTGGATCCTAGCTAGTGTGGATTATAAGAGCATTTTAGATTGGACTTATTTTCGACACACCGCAATAAATGTGAGTCCGCGTAGCGTTGTAACTTGTAAGGGCTCGGATCACAAAACTGCGTGAGTGCGACGTTGCATTGTAAAAACAAGTTTTTAGTAAAAATTTCATTTTCATGACAACCTTTTTTGCTGACTGTACTTTAATATTGTATTGTCATCTAAACCAAACCTGTATACAAAATTTCAGCTCCATCGGACACTGGGCAGTGGGCCAAATTAAGCTTGCAAGATTTGTCCCCCATTATGTAACAAAATATTTAGTTTAAAAAACTATAAAAACACACTTTTATAGGAACAGACTAAAAGTACAAAATAACCGTCTATTCAGTAACTGAAATTAAAAAGCGTGGTGCGCGTTGTCAATATTAAGTATAGGTACTTGAACGCATGCTTTGCAAAGGGCGCACCACGCTTTTTAATTTCAGTTACTGAATAGACGGTTATTTTGTACTTTTAGTCTGTTCCTATAAAAGTGTGTTTTTATAGTTTTTTAAACTAAATATTTATTTTTTACTTTTTAGTTTAACAAATGGCAAGCTATGGATGGGGATGGTAATCGATTTCACAGTCCATTCATGTGTCTGCCTACCCCGTAAACATTATAACTCAAAGGCGTGATTGTATGTATTTAGTTTTACAAATTCAAGTGGAGTCTATTAGTTACCAGATGCGCGAGCCGAACCCTTACTTCCTCCCTGCTCCATCATCCGACCCTCACCACCAAGTGTAGCGAATAGGTCTCATCAGAACGAAACAAATGAGCCCAAACTCGAGGGGTTTCCTAGTGGTCATTAAGGAGTGCCACTGGCTTCTTTCCTGCTCCATCATCCGACCCTCACCACCAAGTGAAGCGAATAGGTCTCATTAGAACGAAACAAATGAGCCCAAACTCGAGGGGTTTCCTAGTGGTAATTAAGGAGTTCCACTGACTTCCTCCCTGCTCCATCATTAGACCCTCACCATTAAGTGTAACAAATAGGTCTCATCAGAACGAAACAAATGAGCCCAAACTCGAGGGGTTTCCTAATGGCCTTAAGGAGTGCGACTGACTTCCTCCCTGCTCCATTATCCTACCCTCACCACCAAGTGTAGCGAATAGGTCTCATCAGAACGAAACAAATGATCCCATCTCGAGGGGTTTCCTAGTGGTCATTAAGGAGTGCCACTGACTTCCTCCCAGCTTCATCATCAGACCCTCGCCACCAAGTGTAGCGAATAGGTCTCGTCTATACGAAACAAATGAGCCCAAACTCGAGGTGTTTTCTTGACGTCATTAAGGAGTTTCACCGGGTCCTCCCAGCTCCATCATCAGACCCTCACTTCCAAGTGTAACGAATAGGTCTTATCAAAACGAAACAAATGAGCACAAACTCGAGTTGTTTCCTATTGGTCATTAAGAAGTGTCACTGGCTTCCTCCCTGCTCCATCATCAGACCCTCACCATTAAGTGAAGCGAATAGGTCTCATCAGAACAAAACAAATGAGCCTAAACTCGAGGGGTTTCCTAGCAGCCATTGAAGAGTTCTATTGCCCACCTCTTGACTCCATCATCAGATCAGCTCGATGATAGCAAATTATTGTATTGTCATCGGATTCATATAGACTTGCAAAGTTTCAAATCAATACGACAATTAGAAGTAGGTTAAAATTGAATTCCAAGATTTTCTTACATTGTGACTTAGTTACAAGTGAAGCTAATAAAAGTGTGGTAAAAATAACTAACATGGCAGTGTGATCCTCTGTGGCCGGACCACATATCAGTACCCAGATGCTATATAGTGCAATAACAGCTACCTGTAGTCTACTTTCATAGGAATGTATTAAAATTAAAAGTACCTCAACAGATAATGAAATATTCAGTAGCTTTCGTGGTCCGGCTGCCAAGCAGTGCTCTCTGGCCGGACCACCTCGAATTCAGAAAAGTGTGATGCACTTTCCAAGAAACTAATACCTCAAAAAAAGCTACTTAAAGAGTACCTTCCATACATACAAGTGTGGAAGGATAGAAGTCATTGGTTCCGAAGTTACTAGTCGTAGATTGTGGTCCGGCTGGAGAGTACACTCTGCAGCAAGTCATTTTGATAATTTTAAACATCAACTATGCGTGAATCTATTTAAACATAATCTACCTTTTCTCTACCTTTCGTTGCTACTATTTTTTTTCTCGTGAAGCTATTAATTTGTTTGATTATCCGCAAAATATGTGGCGCGGCTAGGGAGAACTACTTTTGCGCGAATAAAAAGAAATTTGACTTTTTCTTCATAACAACCAATACTGCATAAAAAGTACTTTATAAAAAAACCTTGACTTCATTTAAAATCTTTTGTTTTAAGTACTACTAACGATTTACAGGAGGTTCGCTTGCATTATTAAGGAGAATGGGCAAGAATAGGTTCACCTGTTAGGTATTACTTATTTTATTATTATTTATTTTATAATAATTAATAGGTGAATGTTCAGGTAAATAAAGACCAAATAAATACTAAAAACAAATCATATAATTCTTAACCAAATGGACTCCCATTACTTATGTAGGTATCACATGTTCTAATAAAAAAAAACAAAAGTTCGTCTTCTTATTAACTAGGTACCATTTAAAAAAATCAAACTAAAATACACCTTTTCTTTTTTCTTATTAACTACTAGCGGCCGCCCGCGGTTTCACCCGCGTGGTTCCCGTTCCCGTGGGAATATCAGTATAAAAAGTACACTATGTGTTATTCCAGCCTTTAATCTATCTCTGTTGCAAATTTCACCCAGATCCGTTCAGTAGTCTTTGCGTGAAAGAGTAACAAACTTCCATACATTCATACTCACAAACTTTCGCATTTATAATAAAGTATCCCGAGGGAACGTTATATTTTTCCGGGATAAAAAGTAGCCTAAGTTACTCCTTATTATATCAGCTACCTGCCAGTGAAAGTCCCGTCAAAATTGGTCCAGCCGTTTCAGAGATTATCCGGAACAAACAGACAGACAGACAGACAGACGGACATACAGATAGACAAAAATTGTAAAACATGTCATTTTGGTATATATACCGTATATATAAACATATGCATGTAGTAAAAGGCGGTTATTTTAATGTTACAAACAGACACTACAATTTTATTTATTTGTATAGATTAAAAAATATAACAAAAATATATCTTAAATTTCTATAGTCAAGTGTCTTACTTACAGTACTGTAAAGGACAATGGGTAACAGCGTACCCAGACACGAAAATAGATCAAACATTATGGGTTATATCTATATCAGATTTTATTGCTCTCTTAAAGTAGAGCGGAAGCCCCGGTTTTGGCCACTTTTTGCTCAAAAAAATTTATATTTAACTTTTCGTACTTTTTGCCAAAGCACAATATAAATAAGGTGAACAAGGTGTTGTTGGTGGGTGCTTTACAGATATGATTTTTTCTAGACATTAAAGATACACGTATCTCAATGTTGCCACTTGAATTCTATTTAAAAAGCAATTAATTTTTATAAGAAAAATAAATAAGTGACGAATTTTAAGTTCTGTGGCTTGTCCACAATCACTTTGACACAACATATTCACCTCTCAGAAAAAAAATCCTCAAGACCTTATTTCTTTTTTTTTTTTTTTTTTTTTTTATCTTTATTTATTTTGGAGCTTTTGTCTCATGACATGCCAGCTCCATCGAGGCAAAATTACAATATGAGTCTTAATAATCTATATAAATCTATATTTATTAATATAAAAAGCTCTGTCCTTCTGTACTCTACTGGCAATAGGCCACTAACCCACACAAGCCCAAAGCGACCTCAGATTCAGGGTTGCTTAGAATGCTCTGAACGATCCCTACATCCAGCATATTTATTCTAAATTTAGTTACAAACTGTTGTCTTTGTACTTGGTTCCGCTCACATTCCATCAAAAGATGATACACATCCTCAATTTTTCCACATATTTCACAATTAGGTGTATCTACTATTTTCATCATATAGGCAAACTTCCCTGATGGAATATGGCCAGACCTAATTCTCATTATTATCTTTACCTGTAATCTACTTAAATTATTATTTACAAACCATGGTATACGAGGAGGTTCGCTTTGTAATGTTTTATACCAGATGCCTTTTGTTTTCGATCGTTCATCAAAAAACTCCTTCCACACTTTTTGACAATCTAATTTAAACATAGAAAACACTTCTGAATAGCATGGTCTAATGTTACACTCTATTCCATTTAAGTAAGCAACATTAGCCAATCTGTCCGCCTCCTCGTTACCCTTAAGACCAATGTGCGCTGGGACCCATTGCAAAATAATTTTGACGTTGCGCGACATGAATTGTACTATTTGTTGGAGTACAGTAAAAGCTGTCGGTACACCTATGTGACCGGAGGCGCATCGAGCTAAGTGCTGTATAGCACTTTTACTGTCAGAGCAGACCTTATTTCTTGTTAAGAAACAAAATTTTGCTTTGCGCGAAAATGAGCTGTCATAAGACATTAAACAAATTAAAGTGACAAAAAAAATATATCCCAAGGGAACCGTACTTTTTCCCCGAGTTAAAATACCGTATAATGTTTTCCAGGCCAGAGCGCAATTTATCGCGATCGAGTCAGCCGTTTTGTGTGACTGAGCCACAAATATCCAAACTCAGTATGTTTGATATTCCCCCCTCTACACATTAGTGGAGACTTTTTTTAACTTTGCTAACGCAGAACATTTTTAAACCTGACCAGTATCCTACATATCAATTTCCATACTCCTTAACCCAGAAATGTGGAAGTTTCCATATAAAATTTAACCCCCTTTCTACCCCCTTAGGGAAGAGATTTTTGCTTTACTTACATGG
Source organism: Crambus lathoniellus (assembly GCA_949710035.1). NCBI lineage: Eukaryota > Metazoa > Arthropoda > Insecta > Lepidoptera > Crambidae > Crambus > Crambus lathoniellus. The sequence continues at coordinate 21,694,851 of OX453317.1, forward strand.
AACTGAAACTGAAAAACATTGTTTTAATCAAACATATTCGTGTAGGGAGTCTATAGAGAGGTCTTTAAAAAAGGAGGAGGTTCTCTATTCGTCTGTATGTATGTTTTTTTTTATTGTGTATGTCCGCCGATTACTCGAAGACGGATAAAAATAATATAAAAAAAAACAGTTTCATGCTAGATAATTACAAAGTTTCTAATTCTATACAGATCTTAAAAGTAGTAGGTCTTATTTAGGTTAAGGAGTAGGTATGACTAACAGTTTTTGTGGACAAAGATAACTATATTGTTCGAAGCTGACCCTAATAGGTTATTTGAAATAACCTGCGATTAGGGATTCGGCCCCAAGCCCCAAGGTATACCGGTGCACTTGAATCACGTTACAACGGGCAGTCTACATGGATTATTGTTTGATGGCTACTACAAAGGTAAGTCATTAGGTATCATGATACATTATTCTAAGGATAATGAGGGTGAATTGCACTATTCAACTTCGACCTTAACGATGGCTTTAAAAATTATATGAAAGATTTGAAAAATTTTACAGTTTTTTGTTTGCCATAATTCGGATAAAGTTGACCAGTGCAACTCAGTCTAAGACAATAAACTATAACTAAGGCGTGCAAGATAATGAATATGCGTGTGTGTGTGCGTGCGTGCGTGTGTGTGTGTGTGTGTGTGAGGGGATGAGATTGTTGATTTATGTTTTTTTTTATAGTTGTTAAGAAATTATGGTATTACTTCTAAAAGACATTCGGTTTCGTCGTATGTCTTATAAATGAGCCATTCGACTATAATTTTTTTACATAATTGATATGGATATTGGTAATGGTTGATAATTTTATTGATTTTATTATATAGATATGGACCCAGGAAAATTATAAATCTTTTTGTAAAAGTGAAATTAGGTTTCGGAACGGAACAAACGCGATGTCTCCTTCTCATATTGGTGACGATGTAAGGTGTGCGAGCATGAATATAAAGAAGAGTATGCATTATAAATAACTGCCGGACAGTTAGGACTTACCAGGACGTGTAAAGTTAAACCTTTAACACTGCCCTTTGGGCCCTTTCTATTTGCAACATGTTCGTTTTTGAAGAACCTCCCCATGCAGTAATGCAGTAAGTGATGATTGATTGGCATAACGCGAAGTATGTCATCCTTATAATGGCAGTGGAGGCAACATAGCGTAGTTTCCCAAATAAATAAGTTAGTTTTCTGACCCGGGCGGATAGGGATTCGATGTGTTTATTAAAGTTTAGGTTATGATCGATTACAATGCCGAGGTATTTTGTATGAGATATGCTAGTAATTTCCGGGCAGGTACAATGATTAGTATTTGGATGTGAACAGGTATGGGCAATGAGTGTAGGAGTCGGCAAAGGTTGCGTGTCACCTCTGATCGAGAACGTCATAAAGTTAGTTTTGGAGGCGTTGAGGGTTAGTGTATTCAATGTCAACCATAAATTTATCCCACTGAACCCTTTTTGGGCAATATCTAATACTCTAAACCAACTGTCTGCTGTAAAGGTAACAAACAAACAAACAAACAAACAGACACACTTTCACATTTATAATATTAGTATGGATATACAGGAAAGAGGTCGTGGCGGCGATGGGCGGCGCGTTTTGTGGTTTGGTCGGAACAACTGTATCGTCAGCGAATGAGATGATTTTTACGTTGGGGATGTCCATGTTACAGAGGTCATTAATAAAAACGAGGAATAATGTTGGCCCCAAGATGCTGCCTTGTGGAATACCGAAGGATACTGGAAGGTAGTCACTGTAGGTATTTCCGATTTTAACTCTTTGATACCTTCCCATTAGGTAGCTACTGAAGAGTTGATGTTGGATGGACCGATTGAAATGATTCAAACGTCATAACATCAGGTTTTTCCCAAGTTGGTCCCATATTTGAAATTTTGAAATCGGTTCAGTAATTTTCAGGAAATCTTGAAAATACTGTCGTTTTCGTTACCACTTTCTGTGAATTTATTCCGTATCTTTAGGCATAACTCCTTTGTTTATGAACCGATTTAGATGATTCTTGTTTTGTTGGAAAGGGGATACCTTAAGGTATTTTAACCGACTTCAAAAAAGGAGGTTCTCAATAAGGAATAAATTCACAGAAAGTGGTAACGAAAACGACAGTATTTTCAAGATTTCCTGAAAACTACTGAACCGATTTCAAAATTTCAAATATGGGACCAACTTGGGAAAAACCTGATGTTATGACGTTTGAATCATTTCAATCGGTCCATCCGTCTTCGAGTAATTGGCGGACATACACAATTAAAAAAAAACATACATACAGACGAATAGAGAACCTCCTCCTTTTTGAATTTGAAGTCGGTTAAAAAGGACAAAGTTCTTTCAAACTTTTTTTTTCAAATTCAATCTTTTGATATATATTATTATTATTATTTGAATGTAAGGGGCTATGCATCTCCCTTAAGAGATGTAGTCACTGCGACCTAAAAGATCTATTGTGACTCGCCACCTGTAGGGCTAGCACAACTTGAGCGCGACTCGAGTGACAAAGAGTCGCGGGCACTTTCAACCAATCAGATCGCTCGTAGATAGCGCGCGCGACTTAAGGCGAAGTGCTGATTGGTTGAAAGGAGCGCGACAAAGAGTCGCGCTAAGTTGTGCTAGACCTACTGGTTATAGTAACTCTTTTAGCCTGGAGGCTTCCAAGAAGTCTAGAATACTCCTAGCTTTAAGAGTTTTAATCTCCTCTGGGTGCATAATGTGTCGACCCAGATAGATACTGCGTTTATGGATAAGGGGCCCGCAGTCACATAAAAGGTGCCTGGGTGTTTCCCTCTCCTGTTTACAGTAGCGGCAAACATCAGTGTCACTCAATTTCATGTGAAATTGGTGCCTGTTTAGTTTGCAGTGGCCGGTTAAGGCGCGGACTATCGCACAGATGTTCGTCCTGCTAAGCTCCAGGAGTTCGGCAGTTCGGCTTTGCGAGTAGCCTTGTATAAGGGATTTGGCGTGTAGCTGTCCTGGTTGTATCAACCAGTGCTTTTTTGATTCGCCAAATAGGTTGCCCTTTAGAAGTTGCATGGCCTGGTTCTTTGAGATACCACAGAAAGGTTCTGGTCCTATCTGATGGCCTTGAGCTCCAGTCCTTGCAAGTTCATCGGCTTTTTCGTTGCCAATGATTCCCGAATGACCGGGTACCCATTTCAGAATAACTTTATTCCTTTGGCCCAGGTCATTTAGTTTATTTACGCAGTCTTTTACCAATTTCGAATTTATTATGTTCGAGTTTAAGGCGTTAAGAGCTGCCTGGCTATCTGATCGGTTTTGATATACAAGTAAAGCCTTCCAAAATGGTAAAATGGGTTTCCTCCCCCCGCCCTTCTAACTTTTGAATTAAATTAGTGAAATAATCTTTTTTAGTTTGAACGAGATATATTCCTCACTTTTTGAGGAATAACACATTTTCAAAAACCGCAAATGTAACTTTGTCATTCATACGAACTTTATGAAAAACAAAATTGTATTTTGCTGACGAAAAATGGTTGTTATTGAAAATTTTTAATTTTGTGCACAGTGCCCATAATGGAAGATGCCACTACTGCTGCAAAAATGCCTAACACAGCAATAATAAAATTTGTACAGGAGAATCAGAATCAGAATCAGAATAATTTATTTGTGAAATGTAGGTTAGTTTAACAGTAGTCGAAGAACTTGTGTTTGTTAGTAGCACTACATTTCCACCTTATGCTAGGTATACAAATATAGGAACAAGGTGTCGCTAATTAAATTCAATGTGAGTATTTGTTAATTAAAATATCAATTATAGTAATTCATAATGACAAAAATATATAATACTTACCTACGTAATAAAAAAATTATGTCACAAATAATTAATAATTCACAATGTCAAAAATATCTAATACCTACAATAATAAAAATTTTAATGTCACAAATAATAATCAACATAAAATTAATAATCACAATAAAAAAATAATGTTAAGTAGTTACCTAAATCATTTCAAGGATTTGTCATTTAGAAATTCTTGCACCGAAGAATGGACAAATTGGACAAAATATTGTAGCCCTTTGAGCTATATGCCATTGGAAAGCAACCAATTAGAGAAACATTTCTTTGTATGACGACGATTCTGAAATACACTTAGAAAAAAGCTAATTATATATTTGGCTTCAAAGTATTTTTTTAAAATAAAAGTTATTTTTTGTATATTGTCAGTTTTTATATTATTTATTTATTTATATTATTTAAATAACGTCACTGTGTCATTGGTGCATTATAACTCAATGCACTGTGTATGCTTGAAGTGAACGCGCTCCGCCACCATGAAGTGTATTCGAACATTTTTGCCCATTCTCCTTAATAAAGCAAGCGAACTTCCTGTAAATCGTTAGTGGTACTTAAAACAAAAGATTTTAAATAAAGTCAAGGTTTCTTTATAAAGTACTTTTTATGCAGTATTGGTTGTTATGAAGAAAAAGTAAAATTTCTTTTTATTCGCGCAAAAGTAGTTCTCCCTAGCCGCGCCACATATTTTGCGGATAATCAAACAAATTAATAGCTTCACGAGAAAAAAAATAGTAGCAACGAAAGGTAGAGAAAAGGTAGATTATGTTTAAATAGATTCACGCATAGTTGATGTTTAAAATTATCAAAATGACTTGCTGCAGAGTATACTCTCCAGCCGGACCACAATCTACGACTAGTAACTTCGGAACCAATGACTTCTATCGTACCACACTTGTATGTATGGAAGGCACTCTTTAAGTATCTTTTTTTGAGGTATTAGTTTCTTGGAAAGTGCATCACACTTTTCTGAATTCGAGGTGGTCCGGCCAGAGAGCACTGCTTGGCAGCCGGACCACAAAAGCTACTGAATATTTCATTATCTGTTGAGGTACTTTTAATTTTAATACATTCCTATGAAAGTAGACTACAGGTAGCTGTTATTGCACTATATAGCATCTGGGTACTGATATGTGGTCCGGCCACAGAGGATCACACAACATGGCAAGTTAATAAAAAGGTTGTAATAAGCAGCAGCGTGCCATGCTTGTATAAACCCTTTTGCCTTGACAGTTAGACTATTGCTTATACAAGATGTTTGTTTAAAGCTGGGACATACTTCAGGGGTTGAAAGTACCCATCACCCAGTACCCATGTCGCTGTCTCTGATGAACAACACAACTTCGAGTGCGCGCCAGATAAGTTTGCGCGCGGTATAAATCAAATACTAATCTTTTCCATAAGCTCAGAACAAAAAATCTGTAACTAGCGCCAAAAACGCCCCATATAAGTTTGCGCGCGGTAAAAATCGAATACTAATCTTTTCCATAAACTCGGAACAAAAAGAAAACTGTAACTAGCGCCGAAAACGCCCCAGTCGCGCGCAGAGACATCTGGTACACTCTTATTGTAAGTGTTGTAAGGCGAATCTTATTAAAAGTTTGTCACTAATTAAATAATCATTGGTTGTTGGGAATTTGTTTCAATAGTAAAGGCAGGTAAGCGGCAGGCTTCGTACTTTTTAAGAGTACTTTTCCAGTAGTCTCACGAGCTGCGAGAATAATAGGCGCGTTTATCAATAGCAGGTTAGAACGAGAAGGGCACGCGTAGACCTCGCACAAATCCTTATCATCCTTTAGTTGTGATTTACGGGGCCGCTCGAGTGTACCCGTATCATTATTTGGGGACTTGGTAGATATTTCTTTCCTTTTACTCGTTTTCGCACAAGAAATAAGTAGTAAGTAGGCGGGGCAAGCGTAAATAGGCGTTTCTCTTATAAAAAAAAGAAATATAGTAGTTTACTTCCGCAAAATAACATATATGGTTTATGGTATAAGACATTTATTCTCATTAAGAATTACTTACACAATTCACTTACATGAGAAAAACAATTTAACATATTTAAAAAATGCGTACATAATGACGGTACTACTAAAACACAGAAACTAAAATTTAACTGACACCGCCACTAACAACAAAGACACGGCCTCAGGTGCAGTGATAACAAAAACATTGATGTAGGAACTAACTACGCTCACATCGGTTACTAGATGTGGCATTATCGTAGTGTATTTTACATTTGTTAATACTGCTTAAGAATACTTAATAAGTATTAAGCAATTACAAACATTATAAAACTAATTAATGTATGTTTATAATATATTGAATAATCACTAAAAATAAACTTAAACACCATTAAACAAATATTTTATACTTACTTTTGTTAATTATTGTGTTAAATGTTTACATATACTTACTAAAGGAGATCAGTCAAATTGGACCAAAAAAGTAAAAGTGCCGGCCAACGAAAATAAATTGCAAATTACTATTGTAAACAGTGTAACGATCATTTTTTGTTATGACGTCAACAGTGTACGATTAGCGGCCAAGCAGTTATTCAAGTTTGAAAATGACATTTTTTTCTTCATTTTCAAACTTGAATACAGCTTGGCCAAAGAGCGGCCAACGAAAAAAAATTGCATATTACTATTGCAAACAGTGTAACGATCATTTTTTGTTATGACGTCAACAGTGTACGATTAGCGGCCAAGCAGTTATTCAAGTTCAAAAATTTCATTTTTTTTTCCTTATTTTCAAACATGAATACCGCACGGCCAAAGTGCGGCCAACGAAAAAAAATTGCACATTACTATTGTCAACAGTGTAACGATCATTTTTTGTTATGGCGTCAAAAGTGTATGATTAGCGGCCAAGCAGTTATTCAAGTTGGAAAAAGTCATTTTTTTCTCTTTATTTTCAAACTTGAATACCGCACGGCCAAAGTGCGGCCAACGAAAAAAAATTGCACATTTCTATTGTAAACAGTGTGACAATCATTTTTTGTTAAGGCGACAACAGTGTACGATTAGCGGCCAAGCAGTTATTCAAGTTTGAAAATGTAATTTTTTTTCTCTTTATTTTCAAACTTGAATACAGCTTGGCCAAAGTGCGGCCAACGATAAAAAATTGCACATTACTTTTGTTAACAGTGTAACGATAATTTTTTGTTATGGCGTCAACAGTGTACGATTAGCGGCCAAGCAGTTATTCAAGTTTGAAAATGTCATTTTTTTTTCTCTTTATTTTCAAACTTGAATACCACACGGCCAAAGTGCGGCCAACGAAAAAAATTGCACTTTACTATTGTAAACAGTGTAACGATAATTTTTTGTTATGGCGACAACAGTGTACGATTAGCGGCCAAGCAGTTATTCAAGTTTGAAAATGTATTTTTTTTTCTCATTATTTTCAAACTTGAATACAGCTTGGCCAAAGTGCGGCCAACGAAAAAAATTGCCCATTACTATTGTAAACAGTGTAACGATCATTTTTTGGAAAGGCGTCAACAGTGTACGATTAGCGGCCAAGCAGTTATTGAAGTTTGAAAATTACATTTTTTTCTTCATTTTCAAACTTGAATACAGCTTGGCCAAAGTGCGGCCAACAAAAAAAATTGCAGATTACTATTGTTAATAGTGTAACGATAATTTTTTGTTAAAACGTCAACAGTGTACGATTAGTGGCCAAGCAGTTATACAAGATTGAAAATGTCATTTTTTTCTCTTTATTTTCAAACTTGAATACAGCTTGGCCAAAGTCACTTTGTGTTGTAGTCAATATCTATTTTAGGGAGACATATTTCCTTATTCTGGCTCTGTAGTGTACTAGAGCTTAGTTAAAGTTACTATTTAGCAAAAAGTATTGCATTATTGTTTAGTCGATTCACGTACCCAGCAGGTGGGACGTTCGTAGGTCAGTTATAATGCTGAGGAGGAACTGATCTCAATGTAATAACTGATATTCTTATAATTGATTACATTTTACGTGGTAAGTGAATCCGTTTTGCGATCGTATTTATACAAAAAATAATGTCATTTTTAAACTTGAATAACTGCTTGGCCGCTAATCGTTCACTGTTGACGCCTTAACAAAAAATGATCGTTACACTGTTTACAATAGTAATGTGCAAGTTTTTTTCGTTGGCCGCAATTTGGCCAAGCTGTATTCAAGTTTGATAATAAAGAGAAAAAAATATTACATTTTCAAACTTGAATAACTGCTTGGCCGCTAATCGTACACTGTTGTCGCCATAACAAAAAATGATCGTTACACTGTTTAAAATAGTAATGTGCAATTTTTTTTCGTTGGCCGCACTTTGGCCAAGCTGTATTCAAGTTTGAAAATAAAGTGAAAAAGAATGTCATTTTCAAACTTGAATAACTGCTTGGCCGCTAATCGTACACTGTTGACGCCATAACAAAAAATTATCGTTACACTGTTTACAATAGTAATATGCAATTTTTTTTCGTTGGCCGCACTTAAGCCAAGCAGTATTCAAGTTTGAAAAAAAAGAGAAAAAAAATGTCATTTTCAAACTTGAATAACTGCTTGGCCGCTAATCGTACACTGTTGACGCCTTAACAAAAAATGATCGTTACACTGTTTAAAATAGTAATGTGCAATTTTTTTTCGTTGGCCGCACTTTGGCCAAGCTGTATTCAAGTTTGAAAATAAAGTGAAAAAGAATGTCATTTTCAAACTTGAATAACTGCTTGGCCGCTAATCGTACACTGTTGACGCCTTAACAAAAAATGATCGTTACACTGTTTACAATAGTAATGTGCAAGTTTTTTTCGTTGGCCGCAATTTGGCCAAGCTGTATTCAAGTTTGAAAATAAAGAGAAAAAAATATTACATTTTCAAACTTGAATAACTGCTTGGCCGCTAATCGTACACTGTTGTCGCCATAACAAAAAATGATCGTTACACTGTTTACAATAGTAATATGCAATTTTTTTTCGTTGGCCGCACTTTGGCCGTGCTGTATTCAAGTTTGAAAATAAAGAGAAAAAAAATGACATTTTCAAACTTGAATAACTGCTTGGCCGCTAATCGTACACTGTTGACGCCATAACAAAAAATGATCGCTACACTGTTTACAATAGTAATATGCAATTTTTTTTCGTTGGCCGATACTTTTACTTTTTTGGTCCAAACATGTATGAAGCGTGACTGATCTCCTTTGTATTATGCTTTAACAAATATTATAAACTTAATTATTGTATGTTTATTTATATCTAGTAATAAAATAAAATAAATATCGTTAAGTGTTTTATCCTTTTTTCTACAAAAACATACACCAATAGAAAATTCATGTAAGCTATGTAATTACCATTCATGTATATATATATACATATATATATATATATATATATAGATTTACATTTTTGATATTATACAGTGTTTTAGAAGTTTTTTGAACGTAATAATTGATTGAGCTTCTTTAATATCCCTGGGAAGCTTATTATATAACTGTGCGCCTTCAAATAATATATTTGTTTTGCCGTAATTTGTTCTTGGAGGTCGCAGTACCAAATCATTAGCATTTCTTAATTGGATTTTTTGTATTTGTTTCTTTTTTGTAAAACTTATATGTGTGTGTATATTTTTAGTTACTATTTTTCGTACCAATAAACAAGTAAAATATATGTATGTTTGTGTAACATTTAGAATTTTTGTTTCTTTGTATATTTTTGTAGTAGGCGTAAAGTAGTTATAGTGAAAAAGAACTTTTATTAGTTTGTTTTGAGCTCTTTGAATTAAGTTTATATTTGATTTTGCAGCTGAACCCCAGATTTCGATCAGATAGTCAATGTGGGGTTTTATAAGGGAATTATAAATAGAATACCGCACTCCTAGTGGAAGGCATCTAGCGATACTTTTAATAGCTCCGGTTAGGGATGATAATTTAGCTTTAACTTTTTCAATGTGCGACTTCCATGTCAAGTTACTGTCCACAATAAGACCCAAATATTTTTCACTTTCAATTTTATTAATTTTATTATTATTTAACATTAAAGATTTGTGATCCGAGATTTTTTTGTTTTTTGTTTTAAAAATTATGTAATTAGTTTTAGAAATATTGATGGTTAATAAATTATGCTGAAACCACTCATTCAGTAAGTTCAGGTCAAATTGCGCATCATCAATAATTGATTCTATCGAACGGCCAAAGTAAAACAGAGATGTGTCATCAGCATAAAGAGTAACGTCACCTCTAAGTCCTATCTCATTTATATCATTGATATAGACTAAAAACAATAAAGGGCCTAAAATAGATCCTTGAGGGATTCCAAACTTGATCGATCTAGGTTGACTCATATTGTTGCCTATTTTTACGATCTGCAAACGATTTGATAGGTATGATTTTAAGATATCGTGAGCTGTTCCAGTTATGCCGATCTTATTTAATTTTTCTAGCAGAATAACGTGACTAACTGTATCGAACGCCTTTTTTAGATCTATAAATATACCCAATGCTATATTTTTCTTGTCTAGATTAGTTTTAAGTTTAGTTATTAGATCTACTGTTGCCGTTAGGGTGTTTGAATTTGGCCTAAAACCATATTGTTTGCTATAGAAAAAATCAATAGTATGCAAATATTTTTCAATTCTGTTGTACAGTAGCCGCTCAAAAAATTTTGAGAGTACAGGAAGTATTGAGATTGGTCGGTAGTTACCAGGATTAGTTCTATTTCCTGACTTAAAAATAGCAGTAACTTTTGCTATTTTGAGGTTATCGGGAAATATTCCCAATTCTAAGCATCTATTTATACAATTTGTTAGGTCTTCAACAAGCAGGTTTTTTACACATTTAATAGTTTTCGTGTTTATACCATCGACACCTGAGGATGTGTTAATATTTAATTGGTTACAAATTTTTAGAACTTCATCCGTAGTTGCAGGGGATAGTTGTGACAGCTGATGTGCGCAGGTTGCAGTTGTTGGGCTCGAACTGGGGTGGTACTTCTTTGGTATTTCGTTTGCCAGAACTTCTCCTACAGTTGAGAAGTAATCGTTAAAAATTTCGCAGATAGCTTTTCCATCGGTAACTATTTCTGACCCTTTTTGCAACTTAGTTGGTAGGACTGATTCTTTTAATTTATTACGAGTAAGAGCGTTTATAAGAGACCACATTTTAGACGGCTTGTTTTTACAATTCTTGAAAGCTTTATAATAATAATTTGATTTAGATTTTTGTATCAGATTTTGCGTCTTTCTTCTTTTAGTTATATATATTTCTTTTAATTTCTCATCTTCTGGATTTTTCTTATGTTTTTTATACAACTCATTTCTGGTATTTATTGCTTCTAATATTTCTTTACTTATCCAGTCCTGTTTAGGTGGGTTCAACTTTTTAGTTTTTCTTGTTCTACTGGCGATAATACAGGATAGTAAGTTTTATATACCATAACATGCAAGATGTCCCGCGCGAAAAAAAGTTTTGCACATGCACTCCAAGCAACTATCAGTATCAGTGCACAATACCTGCACCTAGATAGCAAGACAGCAGACACACCTTGCACCTTCACCGATTAGACTAGGTACTCTACTTACGTAGTAGTAAGTTAAAACTACCATTGAAAAGAGGATCAAGTATGTAATGATTTGAAATCTCTCGACTGTAATAAGTCAGCTGGACCGGATGGTCCAGCTGACTTATTGATGATGGCATGGATGATGGCATCCGATCTTAATTTCACGGTGTGCTGAGAGCCTAACTTTCCCCTAGTTATTTATTTCAACGCTCCATAAAAGAGGGTAACGCACCAAAGGTTTGGAAATCGGCAAATATTACTCCCATTCATAAAAAAGGATCCAAAGAAAAAGTTTAAAATTACAGACCGATTTCCAAGCTTTGTGTGCTGGTCAAAGTACTGGAAGGATTGATTCACGGACAAATATACGATGCTCTTAAACATAACTTCATGCCAGAACAACATGGCTTTTTAAAGGGTAGGTCGACAACAAGCAATCTCATAGTCTTTACCGAGGATGTTTCTTCGGGAATGGAGTCGGGGGGACAGGTAGATGCCATATATACCGACTACACGAAAGCGTTTGATCGGATTGATCACGTAATCTTACTAAAAAGCTACAGGTAGCCGGTATACATGGAGATCTCTTGAGGTGGTTAAATTCATATGTTACAGATAGATGTCAAACTGTTGTTTTAAATGGTTTCTCATCGCATTCACGTTTCTGTGCTGTTCCGTCCGGAGTCCCGCAGGGCTCAATTCTGGGTCCTCTTCTGTTCCTTCTGTTCATAAATGACATACATAAGTGCTTCTATCACTCACGATATCTTCTGTTTGCAGATGATATGAAGGTTTATAAGAAAATCAACTCATTGGATGATTGTTTGCTCTTACAACAGGATCTCGACAGACTACAAAACTATTGTCACGTTAATAAACTCAGTTTAAACGTATCTAAATGCAACTCTCTTACATTCAGTAGATCCCAAACTTTACTATCTTTCAACTACACATTAAACGAGCAACTTCTTAAACGTGTCGAGCATATAAGGGATTTGGGTGTCTTGCTTGACGCAAAGCTTCTGTTAGACTTGCATATTGAAAATATCAAATCCAAAGCAGCAAAAACCTTAGGATTCATCATGAGAAGCACTAAAAATTTTCGCACTGTAAAATCACTAAAAGTTTTGTATTGTTCACTGGTCAGAAGTCATTTAGAATATGCGAGTCAGATATGGAATCCGCAATACAAAATATATATAGATAAAATAGAAAAAGTTCTTAAGATTTCTTAACTTTAAACATAAAATAATCCTGAATTCAAATTACATTGAAATCTGCCAACATCACCATCTATTACCATTATGTCTGAGGAGAGAAGCGGCAGATCTCAATTTTTTACATAAAATATTCACTGGTAAGGTTGATAGTAATGAGATTCTCTCAAAAATTAATATAGAAATACCAATTCGCGCCAATTCTAGGAGAAACTACCTCAAGCTTCAAATTGATGCACATACTAACTATAGACGGAATTGTTACTTAAACCGAGTTTCAAATAATTTCAATCGTAACCAATCTATGCATGGTGATCTTTTTAATGCAAGTTGTAATTATTTTTACAATAAAATAAATACTGATTTCTTTGAAAAGTAAGCGCGGGCGCGCACGGGTGACTTTTGTCTCCGCGGCTGTTTTGTCAGTCGCATCGCATCAAGTCTACGGGTTGGTATGAAGGTGCGCGCACGAGCGACGCGACTTTTTCATACTATTGATGTGAAAGACAAAGCGGTCGCGGTGGCGGGGGGGTCGCCCGTGCGCGCTAGCTCTAAGTTGCAATGTTATACATATGGCTTACCATTATATTTTATTGTATACCTTTTTGTGCATGTAAATTAAACTTTATTGCGAAATTCGAATCGATTTCCAAATCGATTGGTAAGTTAAGTTTTAGTATGAATATTTTTGATGCTATATGTGAAAACTGATAAAGGCATGTTTGGACTACATTAATTATGTTCTATTTGTTTGTATTGTAATGTATGCTGTTTGTTTTCCATGAAAATAAAATAAACTAAAATGAAATAAAAAAAAATTTGATTGAATCAGGCATCACTTGGCGGAAGTCCCTAACCATAGTGAAAACGAAATTTAAGTAGCTTATTTCCGCAAAAACACGAAGTGCAAGATGCACCGCCCGCCTGCCCGCAAACAATTGCACATGCACACAACGAAAATATTAGTGCACAATAGCTGCATTTAGCAAGACAACAATACACCTGAAGGTGCAAGGCGCAAAAAATTACACATGCACACCATGAAAATACCAGTGCACAATACCTGCATTTAGCAAGAAGGCAATACCTACACCTGAAGATGCAAGGGGCATGCTGTCTTGCTAAACGCAGGTTTTGTGCACTGGTATTTTAGTTGTAAGGGCGTTTGTGCACTACACTGAATTTTACCGATCCGGCGATCCGGTTTTTTCCGGACCGATATGGCAGCAATGAAAAACATATGGGCGCTTGTGCACCACACTGAATTTTACCGTCCGTCATTTTACTTTTCCCCATTCCGGACCGTTTTTTTCCGTTCCGAGATGACGGCAATGAAAAACATATGTACGCTTGTGCACTACACTGAATTTTACCGTCCGGAAAAAAACGGATTGTTGTATTTTAATCATAAATCACTACATAGTATAAAACAAAGTCGCTTCCCGTCTGTCTGTCCCTATATATGCTTAAATCTTTAAAACTACGAAACAGATTTTCATGCGGTTTTCACTAACAGGTAGCGTGGTTCTTCAGAAAGATTTTAGTATATAATTTATGAAAGTTTTGTGTAAATTGGTAGAAATATAACGATAATTGTCGAAAGTGCCGGCAAACGGCAAGCCGCCCGGGAGTTTTCTGCAAAAACGCTGCCTAATCCTTTCGAGGTTTAAAAAAATAATGCATGTTGGGATATTCCTCTTCTATAGATCTACAAAAAAGTCCGCGATAGCATATGTCTATCTTTTAAGGATAGCATATTCTAGCCATATTATCTCTTAAAAAATGGTTACGAACAATGCGGTAATTTGGAAAGCTATTTAAACGGATACAGTATTAACCCTTATCAATCTAAATACGTTAGTTGCTTTAAGCATTTCATGCACATTATTTTACTCTTTTACACCATATAATTTAAATGAATATCTTAGGAGTTATCGCAAATAAATTAACGCACGTCAAAATAAATTCAAGCGCCTTTCTCGATTGACGACCGATTTGGCGCAGGAGTAGGCTACCCACCTTCTGCGCCAGTGGTCTCGGGTTCGATTCCCGGACAAGACAAATATTTGTGTGCATGAACATGTCTATTTGTCTTGGTCTGGGTGTTAACTATGTATAATATGTATGTATTTACAAACAAAAAGTATTTAAGTATATATTTATCCGTTATCAAGTTTTCCATGATACAGTTTCTTAATGAAATTAAAATGGGCTTAGATAATTGGTGTGAATGTAAGAATTTATTTATTTATTATTATTATTATTATTTTTCACCAATAACACGTAATATATCTAGCACCAAAAATATGGATTTTGAAATTTTTGTTTGTCTGTCTGTCTGTCTGTTGTCCGTGTTTCACGCAAAAACTACTAAGCGGATTTTGATAAAACTTTTTTTGTTATATAGCTAGCTGTAGACATTCGATAGTAGTTAAAAAATAATTTTTCATCAAGCCTCAATTAATTGTGATTTCGGTAAAATGACCCTGTCAGGTACCTTTCACTGATAAGAGGATGAACCCAAAACTCTTTCTGTCTTCTACGTCTTCGTACATAAAGCAATAACGCAAGTAATTGCCGACGTTCCAAGGAACTCATTATTCCTCTCGTTTAAAACGCGTCCGTAGAGTGTAGTTTCAAAGAGATCACTGCGCTGCCCCGGCCAGTAAAAAACCGGACAAGTGCACAAGCTACCATCCGTGTTTTTCATGCCACGCCGGTCCGGAAAAAAACGGACCGCCGGATCGGTAAAATTCAGTGGTAGTGCACAAACGTCCTATGTATGCATGTGCAATTTTTTGCGGAAGTACCTAATAAGCTACATATATTACGTTATTTAAATTTTTACTTTTTTGCAATCACAATGCAATTTTTATGGTTGAAAAATGGAAAACGAAGTATTTAGAAACTTCCCACCACCTTTCGCTATCGGGGCGACTCTCTTTCGCTATCAGAGCAGTCGCCCGGATAGCGAAAGGTCGTGGGTTCGAGTCCCATCGGAGCTGGTTGTGAGACGGGTCGATTTTTTCTAAATACTTCATTTTCCTTAATTTCCATTTTTCATGTATTACGTTTTTCACATAAGTTAAAAGAATTCAGTATCCTTTCCTGTCACCCCTTCTCTAACACCTTACACGGGAAACCTCGGATTAACGGGAAGTTGTATTAATATTGTACCTGCGTTGAAATAAATCAGCCGTACATTTTGTAGCAGTAATCCTGATAAATGATCCGAAGAGGCTTAAGATGCCTCCATATTACATCTAATTTTGGGTTCGAATAAAAGAGCGTCGTAATCTCGTGAAGAAATTAAGGCACGCTACGATATAAAAATCCTGTGATTATTAAAATTAAATATAAGTAAGTAGGTACTTCACTTACATAGCTGATAATATGTTTGGAACGTGCGCACATGTGCAAAAAAAACAATAGAATTTAATTGTTGTATTATAAAATGCGAAACTTCTTTGATTTTACTGCACACCTCAAATCCATTTGCTCTCATATCTTTAGTTCATAATCACGAACAACTTGCAGGAGCAACCTTTGAATACCAGAAAAAGCTGTTTCAGAATAAAAATAATGATTTATCTACTTACTTCTAAATTAATGAATGTTTGAAACGCGAATGATAGGCTTTGAGGTTTTAAGTAGATACTGACAAAGTAACATTGTATTCGATTAATTGCAGTAACTCTTCTAAATTTTACAGCACATCAAACTTTGTTTGTTTGAAAAAAAAAACACGTTTGTTTTGTTTTTCAACACAACTTGGTTTTCCCGCTTTTATTGGAGCAGTGGTAACTACTTACCTACATAATTAGTGAAAAAACTATTCATTAAGCTAATCAACCACCATAGTGGCGTACTGTTAATTTAGGAATATCCACAAGTGCTCCTTAGCTTTGTGAGTAATAAAAAGCAGGTACAATCAGCAAATCCACCAGGTATACACAGATAGGAGGTCCAAACCCTACACAAACGATATTTTTTATAATGTATTTAAACAAAAGGTTATTTGAGTTAACCAGCTGCCCACTTAGGATCTAAAACCATCTAAAAAAATCGGCCAAGTGCGAGTCGGACTCGCCCATGAAGGGTTCCGTACCCTCTTGACGTACCGATTACAGACACCTAGCAAAAATACCACTATCATTTTTCGCTTGGAAAAAAATAACTTTGTTTTTCATAGTGTTCGTATGAATGGCAAAGTTATATTTGCGGTTTTCGAAAATGTGTTATATCTCAAAAACTTGTAAAGCCTACTTAGCTGTGATAGTTTTCCTTTTAACTTCGTTATTACAACTATCCAGAATTTTTTCACGTATACAAAAACAACCATTTGGCTGGCAGGGAGAGGGACACATGACTCTAACAAAATTTTGCACTTTAAAGCTTAATAATTCACAAAGGGATGCCTCAATCAAAAAACTGTTTCTACAAACCCGCAATATTTTTAAATTACTATCCAATGATATCCCACACTATGGGGTAGACAATAAAAAATAATTACATACCCACTTCACGTGCAGGGGAGGTAACCTAAACTTTTTTTTAAAAATTTTACTTCACCCCTTTGTCGGCGTGATCAATATGTATATTCATGCCAAATACAGCTTTCTAGTACTACGAGTCTATGAGCTAGACTGGGACAGACAGACGGACATGGCGAAACTATAAGGGTTCCTTGTTGACTACGGAACCCTAAAAATATGTTTACGTTGGTTTCCAGACAACAAATGGGACGGGACCAAGGATGGGCAGCCCTTATTGTCCATGCAAGCGACAAAGTGTGTTTAGTGGTGGTGGACCTGGTGGATTTGCTGATCGTACCTGAGTGTAAAGCGTAGGCCCCACTGAAAGGAACTGTAAACCTCTTTCTTCTCCTTTAATATTTTCTTAATTAATGCGCTGTTTTCATTATGGAGATCTACGGAAATTTATACCTAATATAAAAACACATTAATTTTGAGTAAAGCCCTTATTGTTAGTTATCATAAAGTTCACGGGGTGTAAAATATTGAAAGATGTCCTTTTGTCTTCCCATACCGTCACCGCACACGAGCCACACGCGACAGCCACAAACGCCGCCACTTGGAGCTAATAGAAGAAGAAACAAGTGACTACTACCGGCGTCAACTGTGTGCGGAGAGTTCATAAAATGTAGTTAATGAAAACTAAGTAGGTACTTAAGGAAATAGGTCGGTGGCCCGTGTGCGAAAGGCTTGAAACCACAATAACGAGTAGGAAAAATGGCATGCAACTAAGTAGGGCAGAGGTACCCTTTGTGGCCACTTTAAGGATTTTTTGACTTTTAGGCACTAAGGTCCGGTTGCTCGTACATTTAACTAAGGTCAAAATTGACAAAAGTTAAAATTTAACTGATGTCAATTTTGACATCGGTAAAAGAAAAATACATTGGTTATTTTAGGGTTAAAAGTGTTGTCTGTACTATTTTATTAACCTTCCCTTAATTACTAATGTCAAAATTTAAACCACCCCCACCCTGTCGGTTATTTTGACCGCCGTTAAATCTGTAATTTGACTGCTCGTTAAAGTAACCGCTGCTTCAACAACGCTTTTTAAATTTGACCGCCGGTTAATTTTACTTTAACCATAATTTAACCCTAACCAAGCTTCGAGCAACCGGACCTAAGTACTAAATGGTCTTAGGTATTACACACAATGTGTGAGACGTGCCAAATGTACCGGTTTTGGCCACTTACTGATAGTTAAACTTTTGTAAGTATTGCGAAAAATCAAAACCAAATCCAGGTAAAATCAATATATTCTAATGCGCTAGACACCAGTCAATTGCAAAACAACAATTTGATTGTAAAAAACAAAGGTTTATAAAGTATTTCATCCAAAACAAATTTCTTAAAATTTTCATACAAAACATTTTTTCAAACAGAAAATGGAATTTATTGAAAAAAATCCTATCACATAAGGAGTTCTAACGATTGTTATTATTGCCTTAAAATACCTTATTTTAATTGCCTTTAGCAAAAATAGCAAAAAGTTGTTTAGAAAACTTTTAGAGCAAAAAGTGGCCAAAACCGGTACAGTGGCCAAAACCGGTACGCCTGCCTGTAGGCGGACTAGCGCTCGTTCAAGGAGAGGTGGCGCGTCAGGTGGCGAGGTGAGACGCGCGGCGCGGATGAATTGTGCATCAGTTGGTGCATCACATTGACTTAGAGCCTGCGCGCACTTGTGATTTTTAGTAAACCGATAGTTTAGTCGGAATCGTAAGGCG
Source organism: Crambus lathoniellus (assembly GCA_949710035.1). Lineage (NCBI taxonomy): Eukaryota > Metazoa > Arthropoda > Insecta > Lepidoptera > Crambidae > Crambus > Crambus lathoniellus. The sequence goes on from OX453317.1 coordinate 21,713,715, forward strand.
ATCGTGATCCACAGATCACCTGTAGTGTCGTGATCAAACTGTAGGCTGATAGTTTGGTATTGAGAGCCTGCGCGCACTTGTGATTTTTAGTCGACCGAAGTTGGGCGATAGTTTGATCGTACAACTATCGGCCAGTGGTTTCGTTAGGTCAAACCGGTCGATAGTTTAATCTTCGATGGGCACCCGCACATTGCCTTAAAAGTTTATACTGAATCCGATGAGAACGATCAAACTATTGCCCGTTTAAAAATCACAAGTGCGCACTGGCTCTTAGTTCCTTAGTCGTCTGTCGCGAGCGCGCAATGTACAATTTTGCCCGCGCCGCCTTTCCCCTCTGAAGCTTCGCGCGGTCGAATCCGACCGCGCCACACGTCACGCCTTTGAGCCGCGTGCGGTCGGATCCGACCGCGCCTACACAAACGACTTTAAAGCTTAATTGTAACAAAACAAGGTTTATTTTGCTTTGGCTAAGGTTTGTATCGTGTTCAGTATAAAATTCTACTTCATATTGCATTGCTAATCTGTGAAAATTTTCATATGGGGAATTTTAGCCCCCCGAACAAAACCATACTTTTGCTACCATGTTTTCGATACTCTCAATTTATTTATTATTGTGTTTTAGATGTGATAAAACTTATGAGCTTTGTTCTATGGTTAATAGAGCTTACATTTAACAAATTTGTTTCATTCCATTTGGTTTAATTTTTTTCTATAGCAAAAGTTTTCGTTTGGAGAAAAAAAAAGTTGCCAGAGTAATAACAAAAGTCAGACATAGAGTACTACTTCTTTTATTACATTGGGCAATAGAGAATTCGTTCAGAAATCAAATAAAATAAACAGATTAGAGATCCGATAGGTAGTTCGTATGTTATGAACGTTTTCGTCCATAGTTGCAGAGCGCGCGGCGGAACACGTTCGTAGGCCGAAGCTTGACGGGTGCTTGACGGATATAATTAATTAATTAAATTAATCCGTGAAAGGTTAAACGAGCCCTAAGAATTTTTGCTACTTCTACGAAAGACAAGTTCAACTTTCAGGTGCTTTGTTGCGCGACAAATAAGACGTCAGGACCATGGCTTGCTTAGCCGCTTATGTAGCTCCTAGTCAAGTCTGCCTTTTTTAAAAGAATTGCTATTTCTAGACCTGTTTTACTTAGCGAAAAATGGTGTTAGGTTTTCAATTCTGCAAGAGCTCGAACCCACGACCTTTTTCTGTCCGGGCGAATGTTCCCCAACGGACTCGCTGTCACACCGTGTTGTTACACTGGTGTGACTACGAAGAATTTTTTTCTTATTTTTCACACTGGTGTGACTACGAAGAATTTTTTTCTTAATAGTCACACCATTTTCAAAAAATCATACTTGTCGTAAATCACTTGATAATTTGATACCACTTTGATACAATATACGTAATATGATACTAAAGTAATTATTACTTACTAGCGGCCGCCCGCGGTTTCACCCGCGTGGTTCCCGTTCCCGTGGGAATATCGGGATAAAAAGTACATATAAACCTTCCTCTTGAATCACTCTATCTATTAAAAAAAAAACGCATCAAAATCCGTTGCGTAGTTTCAAAGATTTAAGCATACAAAGGGACATAGGGACAGAGAAAGCGACTTTGTTTATTACAGTTTTATAGAACCGCTGAGCTACGGAGTCTTTGGTTACAGCATTCGCTCAGACAGTGAAAGGGTCGTGTGTTCGAGTCCCATCGAAGCTAGCTGTGATGTGAGACGGGTCGACTTTTTCTAATACTTAATTTTCGGCGCAAGCAGTCTCTAATAAGTACCTACTTTGTTCCTCCCAGCGCTTAACGGCTGTACGCGGCGCTTGTCGGCGACTCGGCTCTTGTCGGCGCTGGTTCGGCTTTGTGCCGAACCAGCGCCGACAAGAGCCGTAAAGAGACTGAAAATATTGAAAATAAAGTAGAGCAGGCGTACCGGTTTTGGCCACTGTACCGGTTTTGGTCACTTTTCACTTTAAAGTTATATAAATAGGAATTAAATAATTATTGCTTATATTTAATAAAAGATTGGACTTTTAGTTAATAATTACAGCACTTAGCTTTTTTTATGTAGTACGATATTTTAGAAATAAACACGTGTTATGTTTCAAAGGTAACATTTTGTAAAATTGTTAAGCAAAATGTTAAGGGTAAAGGTTTTGTAAAATCATTTTTTTTTCTAGAATAAAATTATTTTATGGTTATTTAATATTTTATATCATATTGGAATATGTTTCTTTAAGATGGATTAAGTGTTGTTTTTTCACTGTTCTTACAAAAAGTTGGGAAACAATAAGTGGCCAAAAGTGGGGCTAGAAATTTTAGCATTGTGCCACCTTTGGCCACTTTGGCATTAGTAGAAAGTTTCCAACCTATCATAAAGTTCATTTATTTTAAAAGACTCACAACTCACATTTGTTAGCTAACGTACTAGAAAATTAGCGGATTGAGGCTAGTGTAGGCTAGTGTAGGCACTAGCCTACACTAGCCTCAATCCGCTAATTTTCTTTTAATCAAGTGATAAAGGTATACTTATAAAATTGTAGTAAGGAGCTAGCTGTGATTGAAATACTATTTCATGTAGTGTTTTAGTCCAGAACTCTAATAAGACATCAATTAAGCATAAACTCAACTTATAAATATAGTAATTTTATGAAAGTGGCCAAAACCAATGCAAACGGTGTATTTGGCCCCCTTCGCAGAATTTTTTCTAAATAAAAAAAACTGTTGATTTTTTTTTACTTTGTAGATTGTACCCTTAAAGGTCGATAAATTATCTATAACTCTACATTATAAATTTTCTCTAAAATACTTTAGATCATTAAGCACTAAGCGGTTAAAAGTGAAAAAATCCTTAGTGGCCAAAACCGGTACGCCTGCCCTACCTATTAGAAAAAGTCGACCCGTCTCACATTTCTAATGTAGGTACTTACCTACTTCATTTTCAATACTTTCAATAATTAAAATTGAATAAATAAATAACAAAAAAGTAAAAATTCAAATTATAAGTAAGTAAGTACAGAGATTGCCTGCGCTGACTACCTGTGAAAAACGGCTCCTTAAACGCTGGCAGATCAGCGCCGGTAGCCAGCATTCTACGTGCGTATGCGAACGCCCGCCGTTAGATGTGAAATTCCTGCAGTACCTAAATGAGCCATAGTAAATTCCTCGGGTACCTACGTACCAGTTTTATGACATCATAAAGCAGTAAATAGTGGTCACGACTAACGATTCGTCTATCTCGCTTCCGTTTATTGAAAACCTCCAGTCGCTATGGACTAAAGGCTAATGTACACTCGACAGCATATCAGGTTAAACAGTTGAACTGCGATAACAGCTTTTATTACGTAGGGCATAAAGGCGGTCTCAAGGTCAACATGTATAGTCTGATGTGCCGCCGTGTGTACACGGGTAGAGTAAACGGTAGAGTACTGTACAGTGCCTATTTCTGGCTGTAATTTACAGATGATTTAAAGAAAGAAAGAAAGAAAGAAATATAGTTTATTCGACTAAAACATACAAACAAGGTTGTTTACATAAACAAAAACAAACATTTTAGCCGAAATGGACCCAACCTCAGCTTATGCCACAGCAAATAGTGTGACGCTGATTTTCAGGTGGGTCCAAGATGTAGAGATAGCACTCTCCATAGCACGATAAACAAAATGAAATAAACTAAAACAAGAAAGTGAAATAACAAATGTATGGGACGTAAATTTTAAATCCAGTTTTTGCAGATAAACTATTCATTTCCAAAGCAGAAAAACACATTAGATAATTAACTACTTCCAAATCAGAAAAACATATAAGTAGGCAAGGTAAATACACAGACACATCGCAGTACAATAGGTACTAACTAAAACACAATCATATTTAAACAAGATTGAACCAAAAGAAGTTATGTAGCTTTATTAAGCTGCAGGCATAAAAAATATTCTCTAACATGTCTACGAAATGATGACAACGTAGAAATGTTTCGTATGGGTGGTGGTATATTATTCCACATCTTGCTAGCAGCATATTTGAAGCTACCCTTGAAAGCAGTGGTCTGGTGAGTGGGTATTATGAGTTGAGCGAGGCGGGTTCGAGTAGACCACACAAGTCTTTCATATAAATATAGCGGTTTACAGGTTTTTATAATACCGAACAAAAGTAAAGATAAATGTACATCCCTTCTAGATTGCATGTTTAACAAATTTGCATCATTAATGTAGGGCGATATATGAGTTCTAGGAGGAATCGTAAAACAAAATCTGACACAGGCATTTTGTACTTTTTGTATTAGGTTTTTAGTTTTAGACAAAAGTCTAGGCCCATACACACTGTCCATATAGTTAAATTTAGATAGTACTAAAGATTCCACCAATAGTAGCCTAGTTTTTGTACATAAGTAGTTACGGATTTTATATAGGATTCTCAGACGGTAAAAGCAATTACGAACTATTTCTCTTATGTACGTTTCAAACCTCAATTCAGAATCTAGAATGACGCCTAAATTGCGAGTTTCATGAGTGAAGCAAATAGGCTCATTATCTACTTTGATAACTGGATTTGCAGCACCTATTTTGTGTATTTGACCTTTTGAACCCAAAATCATATATTTGGTTTTACTTGGATTTAACATCAAGCAATTATCGACAGACCATTTACTGATGTTTTCTAAATCCTCATTGATCTTAATTACAGCACTTTGAACATGATTAGGGTGACAAGGCAAATGAAGTTGAACATCATCAGCGTATAAATGGTACTTACAATGTTTTATATTATTTACAAGATCTGCAGTGTATAAAATAAATAGTATAGGACCTAAAATGGAGCCTTGTGGTACGCCACGTGTGACAGAGGAGAGAGATGAAAATGATTTTCTACCATCACTACTTTGAACCTCTACATACTGGTGTCGGTTACTCAAATAACTATTGAACCATTTCACAGTAGGACCATCGAAACCATAAAAAGACAATTTAGACATAAGTAGAGGTATATTAATAGTATCAAAAGCGCGGGAAAAATCTAGTAAAACAAGGATACTACCCATACCAGCATCTTGTGACTCCAAGATACTGCTAGTGATATCTAATAAAGTTGTTGTAGTACTTCTATTTTTCCGGAAGCCTGATTGAGCATGAGGGAGAATATTGTTACGTTCTAAATATTCCACAAGCTGTATTTGCACCACTCTTTCTAAGATTTTAGACAATAAAGGCAGTAAACTGATAGGGCGCAGATCTTTGAATGTTTTAGGACAAGTAACTTTAGGAAACGGTAGTACTTTTGCTATTTTCCAAGCTTCAGGAAAAGTACAAGTAATGATGGATCTATTTATTAAAGCAGTTATTGTGTCGAGTGAATCAGGTAAGGTCTCTAGTAACATGTTCAAAGAAATACCATCAGTGCCCTGAGCATTGGACTTTAAAGAAAAAATTATATTGGCTATGTCCGATTGGCTAACACACCTGAGACTAAATGTGGATGAACTAAACCTATTAAATTCAAAATATGTTAAATGAGATAATTGAATACTATTGTCACCTGGAAGGTCCAAGAAGTGATTATTAATTTGTTCTGCATTATTGAGATGGGAAGGTAAATCCATATCAGATTTAGGTGGCAGCACATTCGACTTTAAATTTTTCCAGAATGTCTTTGGGTCACGTATTTCATTGTTAATATTATGTTTAAAAAATGCACTTTTTTCTCTGATAATACTCGAATTGACAAAGTTTTTCAAATTTTTATAATATTCATGATGTACATCTTTCCTAGTTCGTTTGTATCTTAAATGTGCCTCATTTCTTAAGCGCATCATCAATTTAATATTATCCGTTACCCAAGGATGAGAATGTTGCTTAACTACCACAGTTTTGATAGGAGCATGTTTATCAAATAAACTAAGCAGGCATGTGTTTAATTCCGCAATAATTATATTTATATTATACGACTGAAGCAACATCTGCCACGGCATAGACTTCAGATCATTATTAAAATCACAGCTGTCCTTAATTTCTTTCAGTGGACGGTAACTTACCTTTTTCGGTGGCACCTTAGGTCGTTTAAAGTTAAATTCACAGCAGACTAAGGCATGATATGATGACTTAGTCCCTATAATATCAGTCAAAACGTCGCGAACCTGTGCATCTGTGCATACAACGTCCAGTAGTGTTTCACTATGATCAGTAAAATGCGTTGGTGTGGTAACTACTTGTCTTAAACTGTGAATGTCTACAAAGTCTTTAAACTTGTCACACTCTGCCTTATTATTATTATTACTATTTAATAAGTCAATATTAAAATCACCTAAAATTATTATTTTATCAAATGAACCTAAACTAGAGACTGTATCTGTTAAAGAATCAAAAAAAGTATCTACGTTAAGGCGTGGAGGACGATATGCTGTACCTATTACAATACTAACACCATTGATGTTCAGTCTAAGCCACATTTGTTCGACAGTCGTAACTACAGGATGATCACACATCTTTACTCGAATACCTTTCCGGATGTAAAAAGCAACCCCCCCACCACGACCACCACATACACTATCCGGCCGGGGTACACTGCGGAGCGTATAGCCGGGTATAACGGGAGCTTTTCCTTCTTCATTTGGTCTTAGCCATGTCTCGTTTATTGCCAGGACGTCCACAGCATGGTGTTCAATTGCTGCAATAAGATCGTCATGGTTATTTCCCAGAGAACCTGGGTTATAAAGACCAACTTTGAAGCAGTTTTTAGTCATCATTGCAAAATTTTCGAACAGTTTTTAGCTTTTCCACATAACAACAAGCCATAACGATCTTATCTTGGCTTTCTTCACGTGCAACTGGCAATAAAAAAACTGTGGTCAATGCACAAATACCAGAGCAGAAAATTAAACAGTAGCAAAAACGATTTAGCCTATTTCGAAACCTCGAAATGTTAATATAGTTTATGAGGCCCACCAAAGTCACAAACAATAAAGAAATAACACACATAACACAATTTAAGCATAAAGTATTGAGATTAACATTTCCTATGTCGAAAAGCAAGTAAATTATTTTAAAAGGAATTAAAAAAAGCATTAAATTGCCATGCACATTATAAAACACTAAACATTTGCACCACCCATATAATATAAGCACTACATCCAAGAGAAACATTAAAAACTTAAAATAACCTAATTGGACTTTATAAGACTCAAACCTTTTCTTAATAAAAGAAGAAAAATAAAGATTCAAGTTAGCATTGAAAACAGATGTTATTCTAAAAAAAGCTACAATACATAAAATTAAAAAATAATAAACACATCCTATAAGCAACTCTACAAAGTTATAGTTTATCAAATTTAAAAAGTTCAAATGTTCATAATATTGGTATTTAAAAAACTTAAACTTTTTATTATTAAAACAAGTAAAACAACGATTCGGCATAACATTAAAACAATTGGTTATTGTTAAACAATGTTGCAGAATAAATAATAAATAAACACATCCTCTGAGTAACTCCCTAGCACCATAGCAATATATCGTAAGAGACACCACGAACACCACGTTCATCCAAAAAACTTTGCAATGTCTGTTTCACAACGTAAACGATATCTAGGTGAACCATGTTCTTTGCGAATGTATATTTTTCCTTCGCTGGTCCAAACATACTTCCAATCTGCTCTTGATTTTTCTGTACGGGCCTTATAAAATAATTGCCGGTTGTATCGCGATAACCTTTCGTTTATGTAAATACGACAGTCGGGTGAATTCAAACCCAAGCCAGCCGTAGTAATGTTACGACGTACTCGCACCGCAGCCAACAGCTGATCGCGCTGCGCGCGCCGCGCCAGCCGCACCACCATAGGGCGCGAGCGCGCTGCCCCCGCAGCATCCTCAGCGGGGCGTCCTCTTCGCGACACGCCTACTCTCTCCGCACTCACGATGTCGCGTTCGTCCAGCGGCACTCCCAGTTTAGCAGCAACGCTCAGCATGAGGTGGATACAGCCTTCGTTAGACTGTTCTGGTATTCCCGAGATTTCTATATCATTTGAAAGCATCTCCTGGTCGCGATCGTTCAAATCTAATTTAAGTTCAGAAATCGTCTGCTCGAGCGAGGAAACATCGTTGGAAGTCCTGACTTGATCTTGTTTTTGTTCTACAATTTCTACGCGAGCAGTGAGATCGTCAATGCGGCTAGTACATACACTGACAGCTGATGTGACACCGGCTATGACATTTCTAAACTCTTGTATTTCAGTCTTGATTTCAGTCATTGTACCTTTCAATTCTTGTCGTAGGAGACGAATTTCATTGACGAGGGTTAGATTATCACTATCGGCTGAAGACGGGGCCGCTGCAGGCAACGGGAATACTGTAGATTTTTTTCTCATAGTGATATTCGATGGTGCGTGATCGTCACTTTCATACATTTTCTTGTTATTAAAACATTTCTCACATTCCCAGTTAGTTTTGTGCTCCTGGTTCATAGTGTTATAGAATCGTTTTTCGCTGACATTGGTACAAAGTAAATCATAATACTTCAAACAAATCTTACATTTCAAAAACTCGCGGGAAATTATTTCTTTTCTGCACCTTTCGCAATAATTAATTATGTCTGAAGTAGACTCCATCTTGCAGTATAAACTTATAGAGTGATATTAATTTGACTGTTTTCTTGAAGCAACAGCGCTCTCACTCAATAGACCCGTGTACAGTAGCTTATATAGGTACTTTACTATGACGATATGGCGCGATGCAGAAATAGCGTGGGTGTTCAAAAACTTAACGTTTAATTATTTAGAGGTTGTAATTATTAAAAGTCCCAATTTAAAAGACTGTTTGGTGTTCAAAATTCATTTAAGCACTTGTATCATAGTTCTACTTTGTTTACTTTGGTGTTTATAATGTTTAGGAAGACAAATTAGAACATAAATTCCGATAAGTTTTTTTTTCACTTATACACTTAAATCACAGAGTCACAGTTTCACCAACAATTACAGAAGAGATTTATGCAATTTAGAACAGATCTATGTAAAATTTACACATATTACACTTACTTTCTATTTATAAAAGACAAAATATTACGAGCTTATGTTTACCGTGTGGCGAGCGCCATCTCGTAAAGATCGTAGTTGCACTATATCTCTTTTAATAATAGATTTTCGGTAGGGCAGAGGTACCCTTTGTGGCCACTTTAAGGATTTTTTGACTTTTAAACACTAAGTACTAAATGGTCTTAGGTATTTAAGAGACAAATTCTATCTTAAATTATAGATAATTTATCTACCTATAAAGGTACATTTTTCAAATAAAAAAAAAGGTTAAATAGTTTTTAGTACTTATATAACACAAAATGTGTGAGAGGTGCCAAATGTACCGGTTTTGGCCACTTATTGATAGTTAAACTTTTGTAAGCATCTATAGCAAAAAATCAAAACCAAACCTAGGTTAAATCAATATATTCTAATGCGCCAAACCAATCAATTGCAAAACAACAATTTAATTGTAAAAAACAAAGGTTTATAAAGTATTTCATGCAAAACATATTTCTTTAAATTTTCATACAAAATATTTTTTAAAACAGAAAATGGGATTTATTGAAAAAAAATCGTATGACTTATGGAATTCTAAGGGTTGTTATTATTACCTTAAAATACCTTATTTTAATTGCCTTTAGCAAAAATGGCGAAAAGTTGTCTAGAAAACTTTTAGAGCAAAAAGTGGCCAAAATCGGTACAGTGGCCAAAACCGGGGCTTCTGCCCTATTTTATACACTAATGTAGTACCTACAGTTACTTTAGTACTCTACCGGTGTACTCTACCGTTTACTGCGCTAGCTAGCTAGAAGTAGCATAGTTATATAGGTACGAACATAGAAACTGAGGAAGGAAGGACAACAAAAATATTCAAATAATTACAGACAAAAAAAGGAATGTAAGATCATAATAATCTTTGTTGCTGGTGGGAATCGAACCCACGCGACCCCTGCCTGTCCGAGGTCATGATTCAGCAGTCATGATTACCTGTATTATGTTCGGTTGGTGGTAGAACAGCTTACTTGTTGTAAGTCCGCCTGGCTAGCTACCACCATCTTATCCAAGTCTGACGTCATAACAACGATGTTTACAGGTTGGTTGTGTTCTTGTAGTTTAGAGATAATAAGACTGCCAGTTTCTCAGTGGTCGAAGATTCCGGAAGAAGTGCTTAAGTAAATAATTATATCAGAAAGGGCAGTGAAACCCTAGATAGAAAATTTAAGTATTTAGCTATCATACAACATAACTGACTAAAGGAATCTTTTGCATTGTTCGGAAGTTCTTGTTTCATTATGACTATTGTAGCATGTAAGGGTGTTTCCACAGAAGCGACGCTGTGGGGAGCTGATCTGTATTTTTACACATTTGACACTTTGGCGCTGTCAGCTCAGCTGTCAAATGTATGGAAAATGTTTGAAAACACAGCTCCGCTCGGCTTAGCTTATGTGGAAATGTACCCTTAGTACTGGAAGCTGTACTCTGTATATTTTCCTCTCGTGCCGTGTTAATTAGACTTCAGTTTTTGCTGATCTAATTTAATTTGAAATGAAAGGAATGCTCTTACTTACCTCCCAAATTGCCGTTGATAATATTCACAACACGTTTCATCAAAATGGCTTCCGCTGCCGCCATCTTACGCCCGCCGCCGCCATTACGAGAAGCGCGGGAAATCTCAACGATTTAGTTCAACTTGATTATAGCCTTAAAGGGGGTATTATGTAAGACATCTGTTTATTCGGAGTGGTACAATAAACACAGTATTGTTAATCCGCTCAGTTTAAAGTGTCTATACACAATTTTAACAGAGTTAGTTTGAGTACATTTATTCAAGCTAGGCCTTAAGGCGCTACTCGGAAAAAGTATGGACTTTTTGATATAAAACTATAGGACGGTTAGAGTTGTTACAAATCTGGTAATAAGATATGTATTTCTTTATACCTTTATCTAGTTTCAGAAACACGATTTTATGATTTTGGCTCGACACTTGTTATTTTCGAAAAGACCTCTAAAAAATAAGAAATTTCGAGATTATTCTTAAATGGGGTTACATATACTATTGGAAATTGGTTTAATTAGTGGACACTAATAATATTTAGGATCGTGTAGAAGCATTTTAAAAAAATCGCTATAGATTTTTAACACGAAGTGATTTTGTGTTTTTTTGCCTAATCTGCAAAATCGGTCTCGCTCCCGCGCGCGTCGTTTTCTCATTGCTATCTCGCTTCAACATATTTTTTCAGAGTATCGCCTTAATAGCTCTTGTAAATAAATGTCATAGAAGCTACGCCACTGGTTCGCAAACTCTACTTACGGCGAGAAGAACTGGCAAGAAAACTTTTAAGGGCTGTTTTTTTCTCCCTGATATACCTATTTTATAAATTGATTCCATTACAATTACATAATAAGTAGGTAAGGATAAATACAGTAACAATTAATTAGGCGAAGTAGGCGAGGTAAGGTCTAAAAACTACTACCTATTAGATAAATTCTTACCATTCTTACTAATAATACTACTTACTTACTTATTAATAAATGCGAAAGTAACTCTGCAGACATTAATGAATGTGATTTAACTTTGCATGCTTATACCGCTGAACTAATTTTGATAAAACCTGCCAGAAAGATTGATTAGACATTGCAGAGAGAAAGAACAGAAGCAATTGGTCGCGATATTTTTAAAATGATAATAAAAAACCTCTTTTTAAAGCGATCTAGGTAGGTACTTAATGGGCTTAATAAAATTCATCCATCTTGGACAGTGTCAAACCAATTAACCTACCAATATGTGTAATTTTACATATATAAGCATTTTCAAAACAATAGATATTTATTTTCTACATTATATGTGGGGATGTGAATGTGGCGTGATGAGGCGATTAGCGAATGAACATAGTGAATGACGTATGAATGAGTGAGATGGAATGAGGAGTGAAAGAGTGGGAAGAAGTGTGGTATGAAAGGACAAGACGGTGTGTAATGACGTGTTATTTTTTAAGAAGTTCTAATTTTGAAGATATCTTGGTTTTACTGCACTGCCTTCCCATATTTACATTACTACAAACTAAAAAAGAAAGAATCAACTCTAAAAGTGCCGTCCAATTCGAAAACTTTTATAGTGAAGCCGGCTGGCTGGTAGGTACTCTCGAGGACAAATTCGGTGAACCACCTCTTACTTCTTTTCGTCTCACCGTTCACTTGCAATCCCTAACCTTAATTACTTATGTATTGTACTACCCTAGTTTAATACCTAACCAAATAGTAAAATGGTCTGCGCGTCAATGGTGAGGCACCAGCCAGACATAAAGAAGCAAGAAGTGGTTCACCGAATTTGTCCCTGAGTGTACATAACTACATCTATCCGCCATTTTGTATTACAGTTGAACTGACAAAATGGAGTCCCCCACTGGCCCCGGGTAATGCAACTGGATGCTACTAAAAAGTCAAATGGGACGAGCCGGCAGCAAGTTGGGAAGTAAAACTTATTGACCGCGCTGGAAGTGGCCACATTTTCAGTAAAATTACTTTTTTTTGTTCGTAGTTCCATATCTTTAACATTTCTAGAGGTGAGCCATAGAATACATAATAGTACTAAGGTAGTAATAGTACTGAGCTGAGTTAGAGAGAGAGAGCTGTATGTCAATAGTAAGATTTGTTGTTTGTCTGAATTTGTAGCGATTCACAAGAATTGAGAGAGAGTGAGAGAGAGATTCACAAGAGAGAGTGTGGAGCAATGGGTTTGCTGAAACACTGAGAAACTGGCTGTCTTATCAAACCTGCTGTTACACAACAATGCTTAAAACTTTGTTTTTATGGCGACAGACTTAGGTAAGATGGACTTAGATAGACTTATTACAATTAGTGCCCCCACTGGGAATCGAACCTGGGTGCACCTGGCTGCTACAGGGTGATGAAGCAGACCCCGAGAACCCGGGTATACTATACTACATTACGGTGGGTTAAGGCGCTACTCGGAAAAATATGGACTTTTTGACTTAAAACTATAGGACGGTTACAGTTGTTACAAATCTGGTAATAAGATATATATTTCTTCATACCTTTATCTAGAATCGTATAGTTTCAAAAACACGATTTTATGATTTTGCCTCGACACTTTTTATTTTCGAAAAGACCTCTAAAAAATACGAAAAGTGAAGATTATTCTTAAATGGGGTTACTTACACTATTGGAAATTGGTTTAATTAGTGGACACCAATAATATTGAGGATCGTATAGAAGCATTTTTTTTAAATCGCTCTAGTTTTTTAATACGAAGTGATTTTGTGATTTTTTTGCTTAATCTGCAAAATCGGTCTCGCTCCCGCGCGCGTCGTTTTCTCATTGCTATCTCGCTTTAGCACATTTTTTCCGAGTATCGCCTTAACAATGTTTTCATACATTTGATACTTACTCTACAAGGGGGGACTGAAGATCTGGTGAAGGTCGCGGTGCTCCGCTGGATGCTGGCAACTCAGGACCAATCGCTATGGAGCTCCTTGGGAGGCCTATGCCTAACATTAGACACCGTACGTCTGATAAGCCGTAGCTGATGAAGTATGTGCAAAATAAGAAGAAAACTATTCTAGGAGGTTTCACTCTATGCTCAACATCTCTTTGAATTCGTAATTTGTTAAATTGCCATTTCCAGATATTTTATCGCTTTGGAAGGTAGTAGCTCGCCTCTTTCTGTTACGTAAATAAAAACGATATTAGTCTGTCACTATTTAGTCAGTCCAATATGTGGAGAAGAACTGTTTCACTTTTTTTGGACTTGTATCTAAAGTCCATCTTTGTGGTAGATTTGATAATACGTGGGACACTCAGAAAGTTTTGAGAAACTAAAAAACTAACTTCTATGGATAAAATATTTTAGGATTAAAGGTTACATCGACATGGTTACACAGCACATTACATCAACTCGGAAAGGGATCGACACCGTATCGCCTTTCGCCTCGCCGTCAACCAGGCGTCAACCTAACGCAAGCACGTAACCAAACTTAAGGGTTAAAGTCAAAATTTAAGGGTTTCAACCTACCTAGTTCCTATTATGTCATTGTTATTTGTTTTATGTTTTCTTTAATTGGCTGTAACCTGTTTTGTACATCTTTCTAAATAAAAAACCGGATCAGCGTCGGTACGTCGTCGGCGCGGCTACGGCTAGGCGACGCCGCGCTTACGGCTAGCCGCACAGTGGTTCCATTTAAAAATAAATGATAAAAAAATATATAAGTAAAATATAAAAAAAAATAAAAAAAATGATAAAAAAAATAAAAAAAGATGTGATGTGGTTAGTTCATTTTCATTTTCAGACCACTGTGCTAGAGCCGTAAGCTCGGGTACGGAGAGACGTGAGCGCGTGGACGACTAGCGGTAAGCGCGGGGACAGCAAGTTGAGCGACCCGCAAAGCGGTTCGTGAGCTGGTCCCGAGGCGAGGCGATTACGTTACGATTCCGATTAGTGTGCTTTGCAGTAGGGGGTTTCATACAAAGAATACTGAACCGCTCGAGTTGATACGTTTACGATCCGTTTACGGGTTGATATGTCTGCTGTGACCTTAAACCTTTTTAAAGAACTATCCACCAGCCTCTATACAAAGTCCGCCGCAGACACCTCTTCCACGACCTTCTCGAACGCTGATACGCGTCGTCCGGCGATAAAAACTGTATCCCTTTCAGCCATATACGCTACTTTCAGCAGATTTTTTATTTTAGGAGTAAACGATAGAAATGGTTGCTTTTGAAAGTCCTTCATCCATAAAAGCCATTTGAAGTCGATCAAATGACTAATCAGGTTTTAGGCTACATTTAAAATCGTATAAAATCAACGCACGAAAATTTTCTCGATGCATCCATTTTTTTTGAGACACGACTCTCGAAAAAAATGTGGAGGGAAATTTGAACAATGGTATTTTTAATTTTTAAATAACCAATTTTTTTAAAACTAATTACAAGTGGCCAGTGCCATATAGATAAAAACTGTTTTTCGCAAAGCGTTACATTAAGTCTTGTTTTGTTTCTGAAAACAGAGTGTGTGTGCGTTTCGGACCTCTTCTATGGACGTGCCACACTCTCGTTCACTCTGGTATTAACGACTGCAAGCGCAACCGGGACCAACGGCTTAACGTACCTTCCGAAGCTCGGAGCTCGATTGAATTATTTTTGGTCACCCATCCCGTGACGGACCATAGTGAAAGTTGCTTAACCCACAACGATCGCAGACGTGGCGTGCTAACTACTGCGCCACGGGATCTTTAGTTTCACCAGTTCCATTTAAATTAAATTTTATTGGGAATAGAACGAAGAAAACCAAAAACTCACAAAAAAAGGACAAAGAATAAAACGATGAAGTTATAATTTAGAAAGTTATTAATTTAGCATTACACACAATTCGGGTTTAATTATATTTATGAAATAAAACAAAATCTTGCGCAGGAATAAAATTATAACTCTCGATTCAAAATTTCAATAAAATTGATATCAATTTAATTTTAGACAAAATTCTTATCTCCGATAGCTCTCAAATACAGTGATATCTGTTGTTTTTTTCTAACTATACTTACTTACTTATATCTTTCTAAATTCAGAATATAACTGAAACAAATAAAAAAGCTTCTGGAATTGATTAAAAATAAAAATAAGGAAATTAGGAAAGTAATATCTTACACAAAGAGGCCCTATAATATCGAATATTTCCCTCGGGCATGTAATAATAATGTGCTTGTAACAAGAGGGTTAACATACGAAATATTAAAGTTGTGTTTACAATCAATGAACGATAAGGTCAAAGGGTTAAGGTTAAATTTTGCTTCCCCTTGGTACCAAAACGGTGGGATTTATTAAAAAAATTAAGAGCCGATATTGTAAATTATTAATTAATGAATGACCTTGACTGCTACTTGTCGTAACTCACTACAATACTACAAAAATGTAAAATAATTACAGTATTCTTAAAGCTGAATAGCTTGACACTACCAATGATATTTCGTTACGATTGACATTCAACTATGAGAACTCAAAATCAGAACAAGAATTTGGAGAAATTTGTCTAAGCCGAGTACAGAAAATATATTCACTCAAGCTTTTTAACATCGACGTTTAACGACGAGAATATGATGCGGCTCGGTATTCTGTCCTTGTAGTTGTCATGTATGACAATGTAGCCGAATGGAAGGGTTTCGTCGAAGCCACGTTGTATGGTGGGCGACACTTGGATGGATTTGTCTTGTCGAGGCAACGAATGGTGACTTTCTGTGGCTTGAGGCTCCTGGAATGGTGGACTTTCTGTAGCTTGAGGCTCCTGGAATGGTGGACTTCAATTATAATGAAATCAAATCAAAAAGCTTTACTGCACGCAAAGAAAACACAAATAACACAAGGAGACAAATAGTTTTAAGAGAACAGACAGTAGGCGGCCTTATTGCTATATAGCAATCTCTTCTAGGCGACCTCGAAGTGAAAGAAAGTAAGACATACTTAAGAAATTATTACTTAGTAGCTAGTAGCTATGAAACATGAATTATGGCATCCACTTGCACTTGACTGCATGCTTTTCATTATACGCAAGCAATCTTAAAAAGCGGATACTGGTTTCATAGTAAAATATGGCCTTACGCCAGATAACGCCTGATTACTTTTTTAAAGTTTTTAAGATACTCATACTGAATTAACATTTTGTCGTTTAAATTAAGCAAAACATATTTTTGCTACCGAAACATGATCATATCAGCTGCCGCATAGAAAAGTACATTACTTAAGGCTCATTTACGCCGAAGCAACACTGTGCGACGTTGCGGCATGCCACAAGGCCGCATGCTACAAAATTAAAAATGTCGCAAAGAATCTTGCGGCATGGATGGACGCAACACCTTGCGTCATGTGGTAGACTGTCGCAGCTTGTATCCGAAACGATGGAATCCATGCGATATTTTTGACAAAGGCTGCCGCATGCCGCATGCCGCAAATGTTGGATTATGTAGCATACCACAAGATGACATACGCCACAATATGTAACATGCGGCAATGTCGCACAGTGTTGCTTCGGCGTAAATGAGCCTTAAAGGCTTACCACGTAGCTATTAAAGAGGTTTCACTAAGCTCAAGAGTTCCATGGCGCCAATTTTAATGTATCTCATTTTGGATTCGCATTTTGAGTTGACGTTAGTTTAAGTTTTCGCAGGTGCCTTTCCACAGAAGTGGAGCTGCGCAGAGAGAGTGCTGTGTTTCCATAAATTTGCCGCTTATGTGGGGTAGACTAGGCCTGCTCAACTGACAATTTTATTTATCCACTGACGGGGAAGCACTTGGCCTCATCACTCCTGATGTTAAATGAAGAATAAGGCTGAAGGTGGAAGTGCACTACTAACTACCGGAACACAACAATGCTGAAAATATCATTGTTATGGCGTCAGACTTTAATAAGATGGTGGTAGCTAGCCAGGTGGACTTACAACGAGTTCTACCACCAACCAAACCGAATACAATATGTACCCTTACTGGGAATCGTTCTTGGGACCTCTGGGTCAGATACCGGTGGTGTGTACCACTAAACCACAGAGGCGGTTATTAGATGTCAAATGTATGTAAACAAAGCTCAACTTTGAGCAACACTTAATTACGTAATCAAGACTTACCTCACAGTTATTAGAGCTGGCACAATCGCTAGCGTTATCACTGTCATTTTGTTCAAGTCGTGAGTTGTGGGCAAATTTATCTAGCTCACTATTTTCATCGTCTTCCGACAAATTATCATATGGGGTTGCAATGTCTTCACTGTCTTCAGTAAATGTAGGCGATACATCTGTAACTATAATATATATGTCTTTATTAATGGACCCGATGAACCTGTATCCCTCCTAAAGATTTTTATTCGCCAGAGAAGCTTTAAACACTGCCTGCCACAAATTAAGCTCACATCAGATACATCAACTCGGAAAGGGATCGACACCGTATCGCCTTTCTCCTCGCCGTCAACCAGACGTCAACCTAATGCAAGCACGTAACCAAACCGGATCATCGTCGGTACGTCGGCTCGGCTACGGCTAGGCGAACGCCGCGCTTACGCCTCGCCGCACAGTGGTTCCATATCGAAAAAAGGTGGACATGGGATCAAATCTCGGAATTTCAGTCTGAGTTTTTTGAAATGTGGCTAGTTCATTTTCATTTTCAGACCACTGTGCGTAGAGCCGTAAGCTCGGGTACGGAGAGACGTGAGTGCGTGGACGACTAGCGGTAAGCGCGGGGATAGCAAGGTTCGTGAGCTGGTCCCGAGGCGAGGCTATTACGTTACGCTTCCGATTAGTGTGCGTTGCAGTAGGGGGTTTTATACAAAGAATACTTACTGAACCGCTCGAGTTGATACGTTTACGATCCGTTTACGAGTTGATATATCTGCTGTGACCTTTATGCGGCTAAAACGTCAGTGATTACATACTCTTTGAAAGTCGGCCATGGAACTAATGTCAGTTTTGTTAGCACGTCAGTTTTGTACAGTGCCACAAGCTTTTCTGTTCCGGTGACAGCCGTGACAGAAGAGCCACTTGCAATACGAAATTAGCTGTCAAAATGGACTGTCGTATGAAAACTGTTTTAGTTCCAAAGATAATCACCGGAACAGAAAAGCTTGGCGCACTATTTTACATACAATCCCGCGGAATTGTGATATTTTTCCGGGATAAAAAGTAGCCTATGTCACTCTCTAACTCCCAAACTAGGTATCCCCATACCAAAAATCAAGTCGACCCGTTGCTCCATTTTGGCGTGAAAGACGGACAAACAAACAAACACAATTTTACATTAATAATATTAGTAAGTATGTATTTGATGAAATTTATGCTTTGATAGATAGATATGTAGCGCAGCATGAAATCTAGAAAAAACAGCGTTTTACTGATTTTTATGGCGAGATTTGGCGAAAGTTCAAAAGCTAAAACAGCCTAAAATAAACAAATCAATTTTATCATAATAAAAACAGGAGGCCTACCATTGAAACTATCTGTGGAGTAACGAATCCTTTTCCGAAATGCCACATCGTTGTCCAGCTGCAGGAAATCTAAAATGCATTTTTAATTTACATTCATGGTGTTATTTTTTAATATAAGTTACACGATGAAATCTCTCTTATTATGTTTGTGATTCATGGAAAACTGCCAGTATTTCATCATCATCAGCCATTTAACAACCCCACTGCTGGGATGGGGTACAGGCCTTCAGGCCAGGCGGATTGGTGGGTACTGAAAACCACTAAAATTTTCACTTTGATGCTTTAGAAGTGTCTGTCTTTCAAAATATGGAGTATGAGAAAATTTCTTTAGACAACCCACATGAAAAAAGTAGTAGATTGTACAACAAGTGCATAAAACGTACTATTTTACCCGAGATCTCTATCCGAGCCGTAGGCGAGGGTGGATAGTCAATTCGAGGGTAAAATGGGTTTTATGTACAAGTTATACACTCTGCTTTTCACTTAGAGTGTGAGGAAAATAAATACCAATATTGCAAAAAAGAAAAATAAAGACTTCGCCATATTGGCGGGAAGACTTTCTTTTTCTTTTTTTTATACGTGGCATTGGTAGCACAGTGACTTTAGCATTAGATCGTAGTCCATAATGCTCTTGAAATACTTATTTCTTAGAAAACTCATTAATTTTGCCTAGTTTTATTAATTTAGTAATTTAACATGGATTATGTAGGTACAAAATTGAAGAAACAGAATGAAATAATAAGTTTATTTTACGAAGTTTAATTGCGTGTGTGGCTGTTTACCTGACGATCTTTGTCTTAAAGTCTGAGACTTAGACGAAGATTTTACTTTATGCACTAGAGCATAAAAAGCGATTTTATGCAGCCTATACCCAACATAAACACTAACTTTACGAGCATGAGAAGTGAAAAAATAGTTTCAGTTTCATGCATGGGGAGCCCCCTTGATTTTTTTTATTTTTTATTTTCGTCTAAGAATCGTAAAGCGAAGTTCAAAATGTGTAGTCTAGACTAACAAACATGACGAATCTATAATGGTTCTGAACCTTAAAAACCGTTCAATTAACTGCCTATTTAATTTAATTGCTCCGTTCAACTACCGCCTAAATGATGTTCAGCCGGTAGGATACATAAAGAGTACTTAAGTCTGAAAGCCCTATAACCAACCTTCATATAGCTGGTGTATCTTCCTCTTGTAGAGTCTCGCCGCTCCGCTGACCAACACTGATGAGGTCCTGAGGGAGAGCCGCGTGCTGGCCCCCTCGTGATGCGAATCGACCCAGGTGTCCAGGCAGTTGCTGGAAATTGGAAACAGAACAACATCTTACACACTAAGACCACTCAAAGAATTATTTTTGAAGTAAAAACATCCTTAGCGGCATTGTACACTTTTTGTGATGGGTAAAAAATGTTAAACTCACGTCAGGCAGGACGTGACCGTCAGATCGAAAAACTGTTAAAATGTCATTGGAATACGAAGGCAAATTTCGCCACCGTTTCCAAAGTCAAGGTCAAGTTAGAAAACGGGCGGCATTGACGCCAGAAGACCTCGGTTCAAATCCAGTCCGTATTTTTTCTTTTTTTGTCAAATTCCTTTTTTTTGTGAAAAAGTCTAGGGATCCCTTTTAACTCAACCTAACCTAATAACTAACCTATAAATTTAAGTATTCCACAGCATGATACCCCGACTGCAATGAGAGCTTGTTTTTACACGACTGCCCAAGGAGTTTATTGTGTTTAGGGTTAATGCGTGTAGGTATGTGTGTATGTATGTGAGTTTCTTTGTTTCATATGGGGTATCATTCGAAATGTTATGTCACCCCACACTGGGAAAAATACACGGCTTTCGAACACGGCTACGTTTTGTGGTGCCGTGTAAACGGCTCTGCTAGCCGAGTTTGCCAGCCGTGTGAAGAGCCGTGTACACGGCTAGAGATTTTACACGGCTGCCTGTACCGTGTAAACGGTTAACATAGCCGGTACAGACGGCTACTGGCACCGTGTTCATTAATTTTTTTGCCGTGTTGAAACCGTAGCCGTGCAAAACTACACGGCTACCTTTTGACTCGGTTGTCGGAGCCGTGGGCACACAACAAACACGGCATCGGTAACGTTGTTGACACGGTACAGCAGACCGTGTGCATAATATAACTCGGCTACGTTAGTGGTGTCATAAATTAAACTCGCAAACATGGTTGTCGGCGCCGTTAAGACACGGTACAGCGGGTCGTGTGCTTATCAAATCTTGGCTGCGTTAGCCGTGTCATAAATTAAACTTTCAAACATGGCTGTCAGAGCCGTTGTATAAACGGTATAGCGGACCGTGTGCTTAATAAAACTTGGCTACGTTGGCCGTGTCATAAATTAATCTCGCCCACATGGCTGTCGGGGCCGTTTAGGCACGGTACAGCGGACCGTGTCCTTAACAAAACTTGGCTACGTTAGCCGTGTCATACATTAAACTCTCGAACATGGCTGTCAGAGCCGTTTTATAAACGGCAGAGTGTACCGTGTGCTAACCAAAACTTGGCTACGTTAGCCGTGTCATAAATTAATCTCGCAAATATGGCTATCACAGCCGTTTCATAAACGACATAGCGGACCGTGTGTTTAACAAAACTTGGCTACGTTAGCCGTGTCATATATTAAACTCTCGAACATGGCTGTCTAAGCCGTTTTATAAACGGCAGAGTAGACCGTGTCCTTAACAAAACTTGGCTACGTTAGCCGTGTCATACATTAAACTCTCGAACATGGCTGTCAGAGCCGTTTTATAAACGGCAGAGTGTACCGTGTGCTTAACAAAACTTGGCTACGTCAGCCGTGTCATAAATTTATCTCGCAAACATGACTATCACAGCCGTTTCATACACGGCATAGCGGACCGTGTGCCTAACAAAACTTGGCTACGTCAGCCGTGTCATATATTTATCTCGCAAACATGACTATCACAGCCGTTTCATACACGGCATAGCGGACCGTGTGCCTAACAAAACTTGGCTACGTCAGCCGTGTCATAAATTACAATTCTCAAACATGGCTGTCACAGCCGTTTTATAAACGGCATAGCGGACCGTATGCTTAACAAAATTTGGCTACGCTAGCCTTGTTATAAATTAAACTCTCAAACATGGCTGTCGAAGCCGTTAAACTTGGCTACGCTAGGCATGTTATAAATCAATCTAAGTAAACATGGCTGACTACCTATTATGTATAATTTGACCAAAGAGACAACAATCATGTTAATACTTGGATATTTATTGCTCTAACAGCAATTTTTTTCTCTCTTATTTATTCCGACCGAACCCGTTCGGACCAGATAAATAAAAGAAGAGGGCGTTTCTGTAAAGCTAGTTATATATATATATATATATGTATACCAAAGACTTTTATAATACTTTTTACTACTATTATATTAAAAGTATTGGATCTCGGTCTTTTTTTTCCGTTGGTAGAGGAAATTGCGGAGAAAGATAAAGAAATGGGTCATTTATTGGGTGGAAAAGAAGAGAAATGAAATTCGCCATTTTGAATCATCGGGGTATCGAAGGTGGCGCCATCTGACAGTACTTAGCGAGACTGTCTACGTCTCACGCTTTCGAACCGTGATGAGAGTAGTATCAAAATCAAAGTCAAATTTGTTTAATATTCAATTCAGATAATTATTTACAATACTTGTGAACGTCATAGAATTGGTTCGCAAACTCTACGGCGGGAGACCTTGGAGAAGAACCGGCAAGAAACTCCAAGGGTTGTTTTTTTCTCCCTGTTTTATTTTATAAAAAGTCATCAGATTGAAAAATGACCTTAACAACCGTATAATAAAGCTCAGTTTCCATTACAAATTACATAATGGGTTATGATAATTACAGTTAAGTGTCATCAGTATAGTAGTAATGTACATCGGAATACTATTCGTATTAATATTGGGATATCAACTGTAGGTCACCTGTGGCAAAAGTCTTTTCTGATAATACAAAAAGGCGGCCTTCCATGGAAAGGCTGTGAAGTAGGTATAGGCATATGTCTCATACAGTATATAATTAGTGATATTTGTTTAAATACTTATCGGTACAGGTAGATAGTTTAAGAATATTCCATTTGATGTCGCAATTTATTGTTGCTATCAATGGCATAGTATATTGTAGCGCCGTCAATCTGATTTGATTCAAAGCTACCAGCACAGATGGCGCTGCATCAAATTATAATAGTAGCTTGTGTTGTGGTAAATGTGCTATTTAATATTTACACTTGTTTTATTTGACTCAAACTAACTTAGCATGGCCATATACATAAAAATAGTTATTACATACTACATGGTTCAACTAAATTGATTCACTTTGGTTAACAGACGCAGAAGTGAAAGACATTGCTCTTTACACGTATATTAAAAAATCAGCTAAGTGCGAGTTGGACTTGCCCACGGGTTCCGTACCCACTTAACGTACCGATTGCCTATAACTAGCCAAAATTCCACTATCATTTTTCGTCAGCAAAGTAGAACTTTGTTTTTCATTGTGTTTGTATGAATGACAAAGTTACATTTGGGGTTTTTGAAAATGTGTTATACCTCAAAAAGTTCTTACTATATAAAAATAATTTTTCAAATCGGTCATGCCGTCTTTGAGATATCGAGTAACATACTTACATAAAAAAAAAGTCTCCGACGAACTGAGAACCTCCTCCTTTTTTAAGTCGGTTAATAAAAATAAATCTTTCTCCATGAAAATAAAGTCCAATTCCGGTTGCTTGTCTACTGTTAATAACCTAGAGTTCGCGCATACAAGCAAAACTGTATCCAATAGCTACGCGCGAGAGTTTCTATTTTTTTTTTTATCCACAACGGGGTAGCACTTAGCCTTCATCACACCTAATGATAAGTGGTGATAAGGCTGAAGGCGAAGCGCACTACTCCCGGAATCCTCAGTCACTGAGGAACTGGCTATCTTATCTCTAACTGCCGGAACACAATAATGCTGACAACATCATTGTTATGGCGTCAGACTTAGATAAGATGGTGGTACCTAGCCAGGCGGACTACGAACAAGTCCTACCACCAACCAAACCGAATACAATATGTAAAAACGGGACCCTATTACTGTCCGTCTGTCTGTCTGTCACTAAGCTGTATCTTGCTGTAGGTATCTCATGAACCGTAATAGCTAGACAATTGAAATTTTCACAGATGATGTAAGTATTTCTTTTGCCGCTATAACAATAAATACTAAAAACAGAATAAAATAAATATTTAAGGGGGGCATACAAAAAACGTGATGTATTTTGCCTTTTTTTGCTCGATACTAATAACGGCAACAGGTAGGGTGGATGCTCCAAAAGTCGGCACTTTAAGGGTTGGGTCACCTTTGATAAATTCGTAGACGCGTCTTATGGAGCAGTTTCAGAACGATAAACAATATTTTAAAAAGCTTATGTTTTTCTTTTTTATGTTCACAATTAAAAAGTGCTTTTGTTTATAGAAGTATTTATTTTATAATAATAAAAAAGTGCTATTTTTCCTAAGCTCGGTATTTGTGTTCGCAATGTCAGCCCTCCCTTTTTTAAATGATGCCTCAAGGAAAACATGTATTATGGCCTGACTTTGTCTGCGAATTTTATTATTTTATTAAGATAAATATTATTAAAGCTAAAGTTAGGATCTTTCATGGGCATGAAGAACATTGAGATCATTGTTTTATTATTTAATGACTACTATCACAAAATAAGCACGCGGCGGGCGGTCGCCGGAGCAGAGAGTTCGCTTAGAACAAAGTGCCATTTCCGTCACGCACACATAGACGTCAAATTTACAGGCATTCTTGGGCAGTCTGAGGCAGAGCTTAGTCGCGAGTATCACAAAGAGGTCAGTGATCGCAAGTGCTAGCAAAGAGCATTTAATTACCACGTTTACAGATCGACAAACTTTTCTTTTCTGGTGACAGACTTGACATTAACACTACAGTACACGCGCCCCTTTTCTTAACACGAGTACACGCGTGGCCTACTATAGTAGGCCATTTTAAAATGTCAATAAATTGTATTATTGTAGCAATTTCATTAAAACAATAAGTGAAATGTAAATAGTATTTATTATTCTAATATTTAAAACCATACTTATTATATAAATTATTTAAAATACTGAGCAATCAACAATTTAGTAAAAATCTATAAAAAAAGGTCTAATAATCACATATCTGAGATGAACTAACTTTTTTTTACCGAAAGTATACTTTATTGTAATTTTCTTTATTTTTGTAATGTTGAGGATATATTTCAACATTGTGATCGAGATGAATCCATTCGATGCACTTCTTGACTAGTTTTTAGCCGACTGATTTCGGCCTTCCGAGTAGAGTGCATATCGACCAACTAGTCTTATTTATGAAATCAAATCGGGTTGATACTCTTTAGTTTCTTGAGCTGTGCTGCCTAAAAGTGTTGCTATGCTGAATTTCAAATGTTGGGGAAGGGTAATTATATGATTTTAGTGAAAAACATTACAAAATAGGAAAAAGTATCTTTAGCATTCCTAGATGCCACTCGTTTTGGAGCTGGTGGTTTTAACCTAATGTTTAGACTGCTGCTGGTGGAATACCTTAGTGCCAAACAGTTCTGGTGTTTGATTTATACAACTGACTGCGTCTTTTGGTTACTTGTTGCCAGAGTCGAGTATTATGTGAAACGGATGTTTCGTCAGATACACAAAATAAGATTCGTCATTTACTTGGAGTCTTGGGCTTGAGGATTAGAGCTTGTAAGTTTGGTTTTGGCTGAACTTCATCATCTTCACTCACAACTACCATTTCCTTTTCAGAACCGTGCTGATGCAGCCACTTTTCTAAAAATATTGATATACCACTTTAAAAGGCTTATCATGGCTAATACGTTAAAATCTATGTGGCAAATTATTTTCATTGCAAATATAAGTGAGATTTATATCATTTTTTTGATGCGCTCTTTAAATTGTGTATTTTTATGATTTAGAAATAAGGTTTATTTTCGATAATTCTAATTCATATCCACTATAAGACAAATTAGTAAGTGTACTGCGTTTATAAAACTCATATATGGCGAACGCCCTTATAAAAGCATTTAGAATTCTAAGCGCTCCACCATATTTAACGATTTAGGGTTCAATAATTTGAATAAAAACACTTTTTATTTATAGTTCATTATAGGTACCTACGTTCTTGTTCTTGCTTTCTGGCCAGATGCGTAGTTATGCATGTAGGTAGACCGCTTCTTGACAAAAGATGATTTCCGCCAATTGTTTGAAGTAGTGAGATGGCCATGGAAATTTACTCATCTATACTCTATACTCTATCATTATGAACAAAACACGTTCGTTCCAGTTTTCTAAGCATCATGTCGCAAAGCAAAACAAACAAAGTATGTCGTTTGAATTATTTGGCTTCGTTCTATTTTAGTTAAGAGCAGTGACTTAAAGTAATTAGACCTTTCGAAAATTTAAGAAAGCAGGTTATTTGAGTTAATTATAACGTTTAATTTCTACAAAAAGCGGTCGCTTCATTCAAAAGTTATAAGAAGCTTTTGTACTTGAATCAGTTTTCCTTTCCTACAATGAGTAAGGAATGTATGTTCAGCAAATTCATTTTTCTATAACACCAGCAGAATAATGTCGTTTAAGACCTACTTATAAATTTTGCGTTACCCAAAAACTTCTCCCGATTAGTAGGCGTGCGCTCGCGCGGGGCGTTTAAGTCAGTGCCGTATGCTCAGAGAAGCCGGGCGCGTGCGAAGTTCACAAGTCGCGCTCAGGAAGATTGTTGATAAGTAAGCTTCTAAATCATGTTGAATTAATACCTATTGTTAAATAAATAAATATGTAGTTTAAAAAACTAAAACAACACACTTTTATAGGAACAGATTAAAAAGTACAAAATAACCGTTCAGTAACTGAAATTAAAAAGCGTGGTGCGCGTTGTCAATATTAAGTACTTACTTGAAATGCATGCTTTGCAAAGGGCGCACCACGCTTTTTAATTTCAGTTACTGAACGGTTATTTTGTACTTTTAATCTGTTCCTATAAAAGTGTGTTGTTTTAGTTTTTTAAACTACATATTTATTTTTTTACTTTTTAGTTTAGTAAATGGCAAGCCATGGATGGATGGTAATAGATTTCACAGTCGATTCATGTGTCTGCCCACCACGTAAACATTATAACTCAAAGGCGTGATTGTATGTATTTAGTTTTACAAATTCAAGTGGAGTCTATAAGTTACCGGATGCGCGAGCCGAACCCTTACTTCCTCCCTGCTCCATCATCAGACACTCGCCACCAAGTATAGCGAATAGGTCTCATCAGAACAAAACAAATGAGCCCAAACTGGAGGAGTTTTCTTGTGATCATTAAGGAATTTCACTGGCTTCCTCCTAGCTCCATCATCAGACCCTCACCACCAAGTGTAACGAATAGGTCTTATCAAAACGAAACAAATGAGCCCAAACTCGAGGGGTTTCCTATTTGTCATTAAGGAGTGTCATTGGCTTCCTTCCTGCTCCATCATCAGACCCTCACCACCCATTGTAGCGAAGAGGTCTCATCAGAACGAAACGAATGAGCCAGACCTCGAGGTGTTTCCTGTTGGTTATTAAGGAGTGCCACTGGCTTCCTCCCTGCTTATCCATCATCAGTCCATCACCACCAAGTGTAGCGAATAAGTTTAATCAGAACGAAACAACGGAGCCCATACTCGAGGGGTTTCCTAGTGGTCATGAAGAAGTGCCACTGGCTTCCTCCCTGCTCCATCATCAGATCCTCACCATCAAGTGTAGCGAATAGGTCTCATCAAAACAAAAAAAAGGGGGTTAAAGTCGAGGGGTTTCCTAGCAGCCATTGATGAGTTCTATTGCCCACCTCTTGACTCCATCATCAGATCAGCTCGATGGTAGCAAATTATTGTATTGTCATCGGATTCATATAGACTTGCAAAGTTTCAAATCAATGCGACAATGAGAAGTAGGTTAAAATTGAGTTCCAAGATTTTCTTACATTGTGACTTAGTTACAAGTGAAACTAATAAAAGTGTGGTAAAAATGATTTAATTACTCAGAAAGAAACATTTTTGTGAAGAAATCGCAGATTCTTTCTCGAAGAAGAGAAGAAGACTGGAGGAAAGTTCACGAACAGTTTTGAGAGAAACTATGCCTAAACAGTACCTACTACTAAGGTACTGTAATCGACAGAAATAGAATACAGTGCCGACTTTTGGGTGGGGGCCGGACTTAGGAGCATCCACCCTAGATGCTTGAAATATTCACAGAATATTTAGTTGTTTATTCACTTTGCTACGGAACTCTTCGTGCGCGAGTCCGACTCGCACTTGGCCAATTTTTTTTTTATCTCATCGTCCGTTGCTTTTAAGGGCAGTAAGGCTATAATACGACGCCAAGCGTCATTTTGAGCCTCACGATTATTGTATAATTTGTTTCTGGAGTCCCACGATCATGACTCTGTTTGTAGCATTTCTAAAAACGTAGGTAGGTAATAAATTTTTCTTTTATCCACTCCATCATAATCTCAAAATGCGTATTTGTATCTCATAGTTTATCCTGGCTGTTAGGGTTCCACATCAGGTGGTACCGTGTACCAGACCTTCAAAATTTGTACGTCAATAGAAAATGCTCATCACGTTTAGTACATTATAACTCAATGATCACGTTTAAACGGTATTTTTATATCTCTCATAGTTTGGCTGGACTGCTATAGTTCCACAGTAGGTATTTCGATCTTCAAAATTAATTATAACCTATGTGTTGGCCAGGGCCCAGGACCAATAGCTATATCACAAATAAGTTTCATCAAAATCCGTTTAGTACCTAGTTTTTGCGTGAAACGCGGACAACACACAGACAGACAGACAAAAAATTTAGGAGGTATATTTTTCTTTTTCTTTTTAATGTATAGAATTGGCTCGTTTACAATTTTATTATAAGTAGAGATAAAAACACTAGAAGTATATCCTAGTTTATTTGAATTAAAAACAAGGTTTGTAAATACAAAAAATCCCACTTTAAGTAGGTAGGTACATCTGAGGTCCGCGGGTCCGCTGGCCAGCAATTCGAGCTTTGACGCGAGTTTGCTTTGATGGCGGCGCGCGCGCTCGCGATGTTGCCACTTTTAAAACTGTGATAACTGCTTAAGTATTTATTTAATTAAATAAGGTAAAGGACAATTTTTATCTACATTAAATGGCCACGGTAACTATTATACTTATTTAGATAAGGATTAATACTGATTACGCGATATTAGCTATGCAAATAAAGTAATATTTTAAATTAATTCATTAAAGATAAAAATAATTACTGTGAGTCAATCGTACGCTATTGCGAACTTCTTTATAGGCCTTTTTATGGTACCAATACAATTCCTTAATACAAAAAATTTATGTATCTGACACGATTTTGCCAGCGTTCACAATGTAAACGCTAGAAAAATGTTTGATGGCTTCATCATAAAACATGGAATTTTCTCTATTTTACAAATAAGTCCTAAATTAGAATGTTTTGTATGTATAAACCTTCGGAAAAAAATTTTCTAAATAACAGTGAAAACTGCATCAAAATCCTTTGCGTGGTATAAAAGAAGAAAGCTTAGAAACAGACAGACAGAGGTGAAGAGCGACTTTGTTTTATAGGTACTATCATATAGTATTATATTATCTGTGGTACTATGTAGTGATATATCTGAGTCCCATTTAAGGGCAAACTCTGTTCAACTGTACCAGGGTTGGTACAGTTTTACAGTAATTTTATTGTCGTGGGTAAAAGATTGATAATTTAATGTAACTGTTTCAGAAGTTAGCTCTCAGTACCATTACCTAGGCCAGCCTAGGCGGAATCTGACTATTGCGTCATGCTAAGTAGTTTATGTATAAGTACATTAAAATTTAATAAAGAAAGAATTGTAAAGCAGAATTGTGAAAAGTGTAATTTTTGTTTTTTACTTGCAAATCCCCTTGCCTTTGTGTAAAAAACAATTGTTAAAGCACACGAATCGAGAGAGAAAAATCTATGTAGGTAAATGTTAAACAAGAAAATCCACTTTTTTGTTGAAAATCCACGTTTTTTAAGCACAGCTACCGCAATTTCATTTTGCTCATCTGGCAACACTCGTCGAGCGTCCACGACGCGACGCCGTCCATTTTGTTTTATTAGTTTAGTGTTCAAACGTGAACACGCTTGAAAGTGATTAAGTAAATGGAAAAGGATCTAACTGAAAAATGGTTTCCAAAATGTAAAAAAAATGGAACCTGTCTGAAGACGCAGTAAAAGTTATTATTGGTAAGTGAACAGTCCTTGTTTTTATAGTTTTTAAGTACCTACCTATTTTGATCTCACTCATGCATGATTAACATGGCGTCATGGTGTTTGTCATATTCATACAAATCCAGGTGCATATTTGGAATCATGAATTATAAATAGGTAGGTAGGTACCTAGATTCTTGAAATTTTACTACTTTACGTACATATGTACTCGTTTAGAGCCGCAAACGCATGACAGCCGTAGCGGGGCGGGGCGCGCACAGTTCGCAGCGCAATAAATAAACCGCTGCTCAAATCGCTCGTAGGTACTTACCTATCTATTTTATATGAACTATCGCACACTTAAGCCGGGGTGCAGCGGGCCGCATAATCCGCCGTAGATTTTGGTTTGGTTGCGTGCGATGCGGCAAACTTAAGTATTGTACGCATTTTGCTGCGCTGCGGCCTTCTGTGCCCCGGCATAAAAGCAGAGAAAAGTTTTACTTAGGTACGAATAGTTATTGCTACCGTTTTCAGATAAAGGGTACACTTCAATAGAGCTTTTAAAGTCGCTGGTACCATCTGTTGATAACTTCACATTATTAAACTTTTCGCATATGCCAGATCGGACTATCTACGCACTGAAATGGACTGAATGGATGAATGAATATAGACAGGTCAGTTCTTTATAAGCTACTTTTTGTTTTTAATAAATAAAATAAATAAGTGAATTTCGTCTGTCGAAAACTATAAATTACATTGTGATTTTCAGAATATTCAACCACTCATCTCTCATTGTACAAGTAAGACTGTATAATATGTAGTAAGATCTTTCAAATAACAGCATGTTATTCATTGTCAAATAAATACTAAAATAAATGTGATAAATTACTAATATCATGACCTGCATACCTACTATACTATTTATCAAGTCTGACTGCATGGGTGGGTCAATCAACTTGTAGACCCTGCATTAGTTTTGACATAATAAAATAATGCATTATAAAGTTAATATACCTATAGGTATATTAACTTTATGGTATACACATGGCAGTTTTAAAACTTGCTTTACTGGCTTGCCTTACAGTGTCGGTCTAAAAGTTTTTGACCCCTGGCTCAATATATTGGGATGTTTGATAGAAAAAAATCACTCTTTTACTTACAAAAAATCAGAAATTGTAATTAATTACTAAAATTATAATCTGCACATACTTACAAAAATATTTCTCTTGGTCTAGCTGCATGGGTGGGCAAATGGGCAATACTTAATAAATTTCTTTATTTCAGAACAAAATGATCCATAGCATGTTAGTGTATAAGTAAAGCTTACATAATTGTATTTTTCAATCGCAGGCTGAAAAAATATCAAATTCTTTGACAACTCCGATTCCTCCATCCGGGTACAACGGATGTGATCTAATTGGGCCATGCAGCAACTCTGTCAGTGAAGTTGATTTGTTCACAAGGTATGAGCTATATGAACTATTTTGACACTCGTTTAACCACATTTAACCACAGAACATTTTAGAACAGTAGTTACTTAGACGTACATATTTTTTAAAGGCAAATTGTAATTTTAATTGTTACCTAAGTAGGTATATTTTCAATTGTTATTGTTAATAGCAGTACAGAGTATTTTAGAATAAAAAACATTTAAAAATAATATAACAGATTTTTTTCCAGATATTTGCATATTTGCATGCATATTTTGGACCTTTATGTTGCATATAATCCGGTCCTTAGTTATGACAGTTTTTGTATGTTAGTGAGTTTTTATTGTTCCTTTGCTTAGCCTCGCACTTTGACCAATCATTTGACACTTTACACTATAACCTACTTAGCAAAAATAAAAATTAAATACAAACTATACAAAATTATAATTTATTATCATTTTAATTGGCAGTCCTCCCAACAAACGGCCAGCTGAATCTCATCCTCAAGCTCATGAGTCAGTACTCCCAGTATCCGCACCGGGCAACTGCAATCCACTTATAAATTTGCTAGAGAAATCCTGTGCAACGAGGCAGCTGCTTAAGACTGGACTGCAAAGAGAATTCCGACGAAGCGAGCAAAGTGAGCTCTGTGACATCATTCTTGACCACCTCCTGAAGGACAGGAGCGATCAGAAACCAAAACTTGCATATAGTGTTTTCATTCAATGGGCAAAGCACGTCCATGATTTGTTCACAAAGGAACCAGAGGCTATTTGGTTTAGCGTCACCCCTCCCTTCAAACAAGAGTTGACCCAACTTTCGCCAGGAGCAAAAGCACCTCCATCTGCCTCTGCGCGCCCTCATGGAAAGTTATATGACAGGTACTTATAACAAATAAATTTATTTATTCTTGCATGTGATTTTTATATATTATATGTATTTCAATAAAATGTGTTCCTGCACGGTTTCAAAATAAGCTAGTCGGTAGAAATCGAGTTCTATGGACACCCACGGTACTGACTGCACTGACTTGCATCTCAAAACTTTTTTGCAGTATTTAATTTAGATTCTAATTTACCCTAAGGTTGACTGGTATTAAATCCAATTACTTTAAGTACTTACTCTTATTTCATGTGCGGATGAAGATCCGGCAAAAGGCAGGCTATTTTGCGGGAGAGTAGAGGTTTAGTAAACAAGACCATTAAGATCTCATCCATCGCAACAGCAAGCACATCGGAAGATTCAGAGGAAATCGGTACAGAGCCACGTGGCCGTAAAACGAAAAAACCACAGCTGCCATTACGGAACAAAGAACTTGATCAGGACCATAATTTAGAAGGTAGGTACACATATATCTGCTGTTTATTTTCTTCTTTTTAGAGCATTTAAGTAAAAGCTTGTTAGGGTTTCCGTAGCAAAATGGTAAAAATAAACCCTTATGGTGAGACTCTGTCTGTCACAACTGGACATCTCGAGAACTACTAATGCTATCAACTTGACGTTTAGAATAGTTTTAGATGACGTTTGTCCAACTATTTTGCAAATAAGAGAGAAATAAAAATATTTATATTTTTTTTGCAACAGAGACTGAAAGGGGTTCTAAAAATTCGAAGTGGGACTACTAGTGCATATGGGATATCATAATGAAAGAGCGCTGCTTGCACATTCTCAAATATTTTTTCTTTTTTTCTTAAGCCGCATCATTTTCGACTTTCGTGTAGAATATTGCAGTTGACCTAAAACTGCAATATTCTACACCGCAAATGCTATGACGAATCTAGCCTCGCCGATGAAAACATTTTAACGTTATATTTATTTAAAATTTATGATGGTACGAAACCCCCAGTGCGCGAGTCCGACTAGCTTTTGACCGCTTTTTTTTATTTAATTATGATTTTATTTGTTTTGGTTTGACATAGAATTCTTGGCTTCACTTTTATATTATATCTCAACTTTTTCCACAGAGGAGCTGAAAATTAATGGCGACATTATCACAATAACCAAGTACCAGGGATTAGAATCTTCATCTATACTAGAAACAGCTTGGAAAGCCACATGGTCACTGCGCAAGCGGTACTTAATGACTGTAACAGCGGCACAGTATTTGAAAAAGTTTCCTTTGCTTTGTTTGACGAGCGTTGGTCCACACCTGGTAAGTGATTTGCACATTTGTGATTCGTTAAATTATAACTATAGTAATATTATAAAGAGGAAAGATTTGATGGTTTGTTTGTTTGTTTGTTTGTTTGCATTATTCAATGCAAAAGGCTCCGAAACTACTGGACCGATTTAGAAAATTCTTTGACCATTAGAAAGTTACATTCTTCCCGAGTAATATAGGCTATATATTATCCCGATATATCCACGGGAACGGGTACCACGCGGGTAAAACCGCAAGTATCCGCTTGTCTTATCTAATTATCTTTTCTGAAACTTTACCTACATTAACTTTTTGTATTTTTGCTTCACAGATAAACATTGACTTTACAAATCTCAATTCAAATGTTAGCTCCTCAGCACTGTACACTGGGTTAAGAAAAAATTCAGATTTGATTGAAAATAGGGCTTCTTTAAAGCTGCGAACATTATCGAAGCCCTTACGGGCTCAGCAACAAAGAATTCACGATCTACCAAAAGGTAAGATAAGATTTATAGAAACTCGTTCATATATGTTCTAGTATTTTAAATGAAAAAACAAAAACAAATATATTTACTATGTATACTAAAAACTGGTTTATTATACTAAATACTGTTTTTTGGACATTTGCTTGATTAATTATCACTTAATTTTTTTTTTCAGACACTCTTACAGAAGCTAACTGCAGTACTTCTTTTACTGCCATTTGCAATCGTCGGAGGAAAGACCGGTGTTCGAACTAAAGCCTCGCGGTTTGACGCAGACATCCGCTTCATTTTCGTTGCCAAAGCTCGCAGCGAGGGCGAGGCTCATTTACAAGAACTCCGAAAGGAAGCTTCAAACAAATCAGCACTTGCAGGTGTCGGAGTGCAGCCTCTAGTTATTGCTATAGGTGAGGACTTGGCGAACATTGATAACGCATTCGTTGTTGTAGATTTCATATTATTGTTAAGTAGCCAAGGTATTTGATGTCAACTTCAACTAAGGTTTACAGTTTGTTACAAAAAAAATATATGTCCATTCAGATGTGTACTTGCTGTTGCGATGGATGAGGTCACGGTCTTGGAACCGAGAGACACATAACCTTACTTTACATACATACTTTGCTGCCTAAATTGTGAAATAGGGTACAATTACATCAGCATACCAATTGCGTATCTTTTACGATACGCTGGTTGTGCAGCTTCAATGACAGATAGCCCATACAAAAACTGTCATTGAAGCTGCAAACAGCGCGTCATAAAAGATACGCAATTAGCATGTTGATGTAAGTGCACCATACAAAATCTAAATAATTTTATTCAAAAAGAAGGTACAGTCAAGAGTATAAATATCGATATCAATATTTAGTTGGTATTGCTTTTGAATACTTCTAACGCTCAATTTATTTTCTAATTGGAGTGGATAGAATCAGTCGCACGCATCAGCGTGTCGCGGTAAGTTGTTGTTTTTGTTATATTGACATGGCCCGTTAGTAATATTATAGTATTCTTTGGCTTGGGTGACTCGTCATCCCTGTTGCTTTTTTGTAATACTGTTATAATTGTTTGATTATTTACGTAAAAATGGCTTCGATTTCGGATAAGCAGATTCAAGACGACTTGGAAAGTATTTTTGATGCTGCCGTTCAGAAGACGGTGATGCGAGTGAAAATGATGATCATGACGTTTCGATGCACTTGGAGGAGGAGGACATTATTTCAAATTATGAAAGTAGTGACGATGAGGATGTGCCGCTGGCACAATTATGCACCAATTTCTTGAGAGATAATAATGGACATGTTTGGTCGTCTATTCCACCATCTTCGAGCGCCTGTAAACCACACATGAGGCGTCGTTTGAGCACGCGGCACATTTGCCGCGAGAATTAGTAGTCACACAAGTCGAGCCCACTACAAAATTGCACAAGATGTGCATAATGTCCAAGAAAACGTGACAAAAAAGTAAAAACTTTTTGCACTAAATTGTCTTCAGCCCGCTTGCACTGAACACCGTAAGGATAGTTGCTTGAACTACATTTAACCCAAAAAATATATACCAAATTATAGTTGCCATAATTAATACTATTTTCATGTTATTCCATAAAGTTAATATACCTTAGCGTGTTATTCATTGTATAAGTGATTGATCTCATATTAAATAACTTGCCTTGTCATACACACTGCTGTTTTATTTATATTGAAAAATAAGGGGATGATGCGTCACCCCCTGTTGCCATTTATGTATGTAAAAAAAGTGTTGCCTGCCGAAGGAGAGCGTCTCGCGATAGTAAGCTCACGGCTGCAGGTGACAAGTATGAGCGAGTTTGCCTCGGAAGTCCTGTAGAACACGTGATAGGTACTTTCACTTTTCGTTTGTATTGATTTCGTTTGTATCCCTTCGGACTCGTGTCTCCCCTGATGTCTCCCCTAGGGGAGCCATCAGGATTTTCTTAGTCCTGGTGTTTTCCCCAAGTAGGGGAGACATCAGACCTTGCTTTTAAATAACATATTGCCTCCCGGACTCGTGTCTCCTCTAGGGGAGCCATCAGGATTTTCTTAGTTCTGGTGTCTTCCCCAGATAGGGGAGACATCAGACCTTGCTTTTGAATAATTTATTGAGTACTCGTGAATTCCTTGTCAAGTGTAGATATACTGGCCACTTGAAAAAAATTTGTATTGTAATCTTTTATTCACAGAACAGTAGGTATACTTACTCCTTGCTTTTATCTTTCAAGGCAAGGGTGGGAAAAGGGGAGACATCAGAGGAGACACGAGTCCGAAGGGAAACTTTCCCACCCTTTCTGTGTAAATACATAATGCAAATTTTCGTTCATTTTTGTAGTGAAATCAGGATGTGATTTGAATATTTAATGTGAATGACAAACTTAACTTTGAAAGATAAAAGCAAGGAGTAAGTATACCTACTGTTCTGTGAATAAAAGATTAAAATACTATTTTTTTTCAAGTGGCCAGTATATCTACACTTGACAAGGAATTCACGAGTACTCAATAAATTATTCAAAAGCAAGGTCTGATGTCTCCCCTACTTGGGGAAGACACCAGGACTAAGAAAATCCTGATGGCTCCCCTAGGGGAGACATCACCCCCTAAAGTATATCCCATCTTTAAACAAACACCTTGTATAATAGTACGTAGTGGCAGCAAAAGGTTTGATGGTATACCTTATTTCACAATTTAGGCAGCAAAGTACGTATGTGAAGTAAGGTTATGTGTCTCTCGTTTCAGCTTTTGTATGGCGTTGCCACACGAGGGTCCTCACGAGGGCGGTAAATTATCTATAGCAGGTGACAGCTACCCTTAACGTAAATGTTTGTATGTATCTCACTTCATGAGATATTTTTAAAGACGGCTCTTGAAAAATAGGTGACCGCAACTTATCCACTGACGAAATATTTGGATTATTTCTGCCATCCTTACGATAAGTGCAATAACTCGGTTTTTGGGCTAACTGACTTTATAGAGATAGACGTTGGGAAAAAAACCCAACAGGAAAAACCCGTTTTTTCATTTTGGGGTTTTTTCCCACCGCCCATCTCTATAAAGTCAGTTAGCCCAAAAACCGAGTAATTGCACTTATCGTAAAGACGGCAGATCTTTTTCCATTAGATATTTTTAAAGACGGGGGCCACTTGACAAACCGTTTTGACAAACCACTTGAGTGTTACACCACTTCACTTTAATTTTTGCAAATAATTATTGTAAAATTGTAACACGAATGGTGAATGCACTAATAACCAGGATGGTGATGTTATTTAAAAGTGTCAGTATGTACAGTCACCGGCATTAATATAATAATATGATGGAACGAGGCACTCAAAACTATGTGACGCAACTCTATTCGTATGGCCGTTAGAGCGTATCAGATATTTTTGAGTGCTTTGTCCCATGTTATGTATTGCCGGTGACTGTACAAAAATGAGTTTTTCTATCAGATTTACGAGAATGTTTATTTTCGAGTTATTAAAATTTTATGTAATTGTTGACTGTATACTCACAAACCTTACACACAAACCTTACATATAATCTAGTTTATAAATGCTTACACTACTTACACTTGATAAGTAGATTATTTAGTATTTGATCACATCACATGAATGAAAACTTCATTTTAGAAAACTTTTTTAAGCCATGAAGGTGGTTTTTTTATGTTGATTTTTTATGTAAGGTAGTGGTAAAGTAGATAGGTACTTTACCACTTTTTGGGCACTTAAAAGTGCCCAAAAAGTTGATACTTACCTGTAAGTGAATTTTATGAGTCTAAAAATAAGGTCGAAGTCTAGCTTCCTGTATAACCGTTTTGATGTTCCTAATCCGAAATCTTGTGATATTATACATATAAGTTATATTATTATGGCTCGTATTAAGTCAAATATTTCTATTGTCTGTACAATTAAACTAAACTAAGTAATTGAGTTGTGTCGTACAACAGGGTGTAAAATGCTTTTCCGCATTAATGTGCGTTTTTCGGAAATATCTTAATTTACT
Organism: Crambus lathoniellus; assembly: GCA_949710035.1. Lineage (NCBI taxonomy): Eukaryota > Metazoa > Arthropoda > Insecta > Lepidoptera > Crambidae > Crambus > Crambus lathoniellus. Next base: position 21,752,016 of record OX453317.1, read on the forward strand.
AGTTAAGCTACTCAGTAAGTTTAAACCAAAATGATTATTTGTTTAAAATTGTATAATTGTAAAAAGCAGATAAGTAGATATTAATTTTTACATCAAAAATAATGTTAGTAGATTATAGTGACCTAAGAGAATAATGCCCGAATATTCGTATGCTACTTATCTTTGGGAGCGTCTCACACATCGCCCAAAAGAGATGCCATGATGTGTGAGACGCTCCCAAAGATGATTTGCGTTCGAGGATTCGGGCGTAGGACTTGAAAGAGCTTAGAAATACCTAACTATCTTTAAATACTTTTGAATTATTAATAATTTGTTGAGCAGTGTCCATGCAACAGGGTAGGTATAAGATGATTTTCCGTGTTATGCTCCGCAGCGGCGCCACCATAATGAAAATTAATTAATTGGGTATTTGACTGATTTTTTTTATTGACTTAAAATGTTCATTGAATTAGTAGCAACACAATAAAGTTATTTATTTTCAAATATCTTGCATATTTTCAGCGATATAGAGCATCAAACTTTCTAATTAGACAAGGAGAGCGCTATAAAACGTGACGTCACATTTCTATAGCGCCATACTCTCGCCATAGTAAATTTCGTTTTAGAAAGAGATAGCTAGAGTCACAATTGAGTAGCTCATAATTCGCTTGTTATAATACAGATTGAATATCTTTTTTCACATTTGTTATTCAATAATGTTATATTTCTGAATGTCATAATTAAATATCTACATTTCAACAACAGTCAAATAGCCAATTCTATTTTAAAATGTTGTACAATCAGCTGCATAGATAGGTGACCCCCCTGCGGTCATTCGTTATGTCGTAGAGGGGGTTATCTTTCTCTGCAGCTGACTGTACGTTGAACATAAATCATGTACGTATTATGTTTATAGGTGTACCTTTACCGGTAAACGAAATAATGGACATTAATTGTGGCGCCGCTGGGTAGCATACCTACTCTGCAGCGGCGCGCAGCACTCATAGATAGAAATGATATTTGCTACTTTTTTCTTATGGAAATTGATGATCGAATTCTGTTTATTGTGTACGTATTGGAAAAAAGTAATTATTACTTAATGATTTCATATATAATATCATGATTGAAAATCAGAGCAGTATGCGGGGGTGTGGGAAGAATTTATATCTCCTTCTCGCTCACCCGCGCCACTCTGACGTACAGCTCATACCGTTCAGCTGAATTAATTAAAATATATGAAATCAAGAATAATGATTTTTTTCAATACGTACACAATAAACAGCATTCGTTCGTACATCAATTTCCATAAGAAAAAAATGGCAAATATCATTTCTATATATGAGTACTGTGTGGCGCCGCTGCAGAGTATGCTCCCCAGCCGCGCCACAATTAATGTACATTATTTCGTTAAACGGTAAAGGTAAACCTATAAACATATTACGTACATAATGTACGTTTGTACGGTGTACGGTGATTCAAATCAAATAGACCACGAGATCCTCTACCGCCCAGTTTCGTTTGATACACACATGCTCACTAAATCTTCTCGTGTAGGGAATATATAATAATTTGAAATTGTCAACAATTTGTGTAAACCATTTAATTTTGAAAAATAAAATGTCAGTTTCTTAAAACTAATGTTTTTTAATTATATATTTACAAATATCAATCTTCACCATACCCTAATGGAAATAAGTTATTTTAAGAGATTTATTGTACTTATTCTTTTAGTAATTATCTTGTATAATTCAACTGCAGCTTTCTTTCGCAGGTGTTCAAGTATATCTGACACTTCTACCTTTGTGCTATACAGCTGGTGTGAACCTGAGAAATTCCTGTCAGTATTCCAGCCGTTTCCCTACGTCCCTATGCAGCTGACAGAGCCGTGTGATGCCGTCTGAAGAGGCTGTATAAAACGGATACCACGGCCACGTCAACATGGCGATCCCAGCCGTCTCCCTACGTTCCTACGCAGCTGGCGGAGCCGTGTAACGCGGTGTACAGTAGCCGTACAAGACGGCTGCCACAACCGCGTCACACAGAAAGCCGTGTTGACGTGGCTGAGGTAGCCGTTTTACACGGCCACTTCAGACCGCGTCACACGGCTCCGCCAGCTGCGTAGGGACGTAGGGAGACGGCTGAGATAGCCGTGTTGACGTGGCTGAGGTAGCCGTTTTACACGGCCACTTCAGACCGCGTCACACGGCTCCGCCAGCTGCGTAGGGACGTAGGGAGACGGCTGAGATAGCCGTGTTGACGTGGCTGAGGTAGCCGTTTTACACGGCCACTTCAGACCGCGTCACACGGCTCCGCCAGCTGCGTAAGGACGTAGGGAGACGGCTGAGATTGCCGTGTTGACATGGCTGAGGTAGCCGTTTTACACGGCCACTTCAGACCGCGTCACACGGCTCCGCCAGCTGCGTAGGGACGTAGGGAGACGGCTGAGATAGCCGTGTTGACATGGCTGAGGTAGCCATTTTACACGGCCACTTCAGACCGCGTCACACGGCTCCGCTAGCTGCGTAGGGACGTAGAGAGACGGCTGAGATAGCCGCGTTGACGTGGCTGAGGCAACCGTTTTACACGGCCACTTCAGACCGCGTCACACGGTTCCGCCAGCTGCGTAGGGACGTAGGGAGACGGCTGAGATAGCCGTATTGACGTGGCTGAGGTAACCGTTTTACTCGGCTACTTCAGACCGCGTCACACGGCTCCGCCAGCTGCGTAGAAACGTAAGGAGACGGCTGAGATAGCCGTGTTGACGTGGCCGAGGTAGCCGTTTTACACGGCCACTTCAGACCGCGTCACACGGCTCCGCCAGCTGCGTAGGGACGTAGGGAGACGGCTGAGATAGCCGTGTTGACGTGGCTGAGGTAGCCGTTTTACACGGCCACTTCAGACCGCGTCACACGGCTCCGCCAGCTGCGTAAGGACGTAGGGAGACGGCTGAGATTGCCGTGTTGACATGGCTGAGGTAGCCGTTTTACACGGCCACTTCAGACCGCGTCATACGGCTCCGCCAGCTGCGTAGGGACGTAGGGAGACGGCTGAGATAGCCGTGTTGACATGGCTGAGGTAGCCGTTTTACACGGCCACTTCAGACCGCGTCACACGGCTCCGCTAGCTGCGTAGGGACGTAGAGAGACGGCTGAGATAGCCGCGTTGACGTGGCTGAGGCAACCGTTTTACACGGCCACTTCAGACCGCGTCACACGGTTCCGCCAGCTGCGTAGGGACGTAGGGAGACGGCTGAGATAGCCGTATTGACGTGGCTGAGGTAACCGTTTTACTCGGCTACTTCAGACCGCGTCACACGGCTCCGCCAGCTGCGTAGAAACGTAAGGAGACGGCTGAGATAGCCGTGTTGACGTGGCCGAGGCAACCGTTTTACACGGCTATTTCATACCGCGTCACACGGCTCTGCCAGCTGCGTAGGAATGTAAAGAGATGGCTGAGATAGCCGTGTTGACCCGGCTGAGGCAACCGTTTTACACGGCCACATCAAACCGCGTCACACGGCTCAACCAATCGTGTCATTTGCCGTTTCACACGGCCACTCCAGCCATGTTGGCCATAACCGTGTCGAACTATTGACACGGCTGCGTCTGATCTAGCCGTGTCTGATCATTGGCCGTGTTCATAATTTGACACGGCTGCAACTGCAGTACCGTGTGCAAATCTAGCCGTGTATGATTATAGCCGTGTTAAGAAGTTGACACGGCTGCAACTGCAGTACCGTGTGCAAATCTAGCCGTGTATGATTATAGCCGTGTTAAGAAGTTGACACGGCTGCAACTGCAGTACCGTGTGCAAATCTAGCCGTGTCTGATTATAGCCGTGTTGAAAAATTGAAATTACTGCAGTACCGTGTGCAAATTTAACCATGTGTCCAACGTAGCCGTGTCAGCGGCACACGGCAAACTTTACCGTGTTGACACGGCTGCAACTGCAGTACCGGGTTTACACGGCTCTGCAGAGCCGATAAATCGACCCTTTTTTTTCCCAGTGCAGACGTTATGACACCAATATGTTTTTTTTAATAAGTGTTTTTTTAAGTTCTATAGAAAAGTTAAAAAATATCTGATAGACGGGCAAACAAACAAACACTTTCCCACTTAAAATATTAGTATGGATATTGAAATTCGATTTTCAATATCGTGTAACAACTGAATTGAGAAAGTAGATTCATTCAATAGATAAGACTTACCAAATATTCGACATATTGATATCTTCGTCTGAACTGTCTTCAATATTATTGGCGACCCTCCAAACTTTACCGAGATATCTGCTGCTCATCAAACGTCTATCGAAAAACATTTTCTTAGCTTAAAAAAAGAACATAATCAAATTAACTTGATTGTATAAAACAGTAATCTTAAAAGTAAACCTGTCGTTAAAATTACATGTAATGACATTTAGGAAAAAAATACAATTATTAATAGAAACTTACCTTTGACATGAATATTGATTATAATAAATTGTAATTAAAACTGCTCAATATTTGACGATGAAATTAGATTCAAAGTTGAATTAACTTTTTCGGTGTTTATTCACTCGCAAAAATATGACTATGACAGTAATAAAATTATTGTTTGAAAAATCAATCTATCTACAGGTTGAGGAAATTTGGTTTTAGAGCCTAAAAATAGCGAGAGAAATTTTGACAAAATAGAAATAGTTTTTTTTTTATCCATAGGCGTAGGTATTGCTTTATAAACGAAATAAGACTAATATTCGTTTGACTGCACAATTAAAGACGTAGTTACATACTTAAAATTATTATTCTAAAATAATAGTAGGTACGTTGGAAGCTGGCAATGCAAATAACTTCCAGTACAAGGCTTGTTTATAACTTTTCTCACGAAATGAGAGGAAATACAATTTCCATATGTAATGAAAATGTGATTTTTAAATTGGTTCGTGCGGCCAGTGCGGTCATATTCGGTGTCTGTCATGTGTCATTCAATGGATATTGTTCCATTGCTGACTAAAATTCGTCGTTTGTCGTTTCGGTAAAGTGGGTAAACTAAAATTTCTTCTTTAGTAAATCTTGCAATGAACAAAGAATCCCAACGTATTATTCGGTTTTATCGAATTTCAAATGACGCAACCATAAAGTTTTATAAAAAATTATGCTAGCTGATGCGTTCTCCCGTTTTGAATTTGGAATAATACTTCCCGCCACGCAAAATAGGCGCAATAATGCTGCGTACACACCGGACCAACGAAGGCCAACGAACGCCAGCCAAGGGGTTCGGTTTTCCCCTCGGTCTCGATCAGATGATCTGAAAATCCAAATGCGAACTGGAATCGCTCCCAGTGATCCTTTACCTAGCTTAAGATTGATCTTCGAATGCCGAAACATGCAGGGGGCAACGCCTGATGTTGTTCGTTGGCGTGCGTTCGTTGGTTGTAAGCAGCAAGACGTCGAGTTGCGGAAAACGCCCCGAAGAAGGAAGTAGTAAGTATTGAAATTCATATCAGCACTGAATTTAGAATGAAATGTAAACCGCCCCGCATTCTTTTTTCAAATGGATTGGAGTTTTCGATTTCAGAGCATGATTGAGAAAATTTATGTCCAAAAGGTACAAAAGGCGGACTTAATGCCCTTAGGCATTCTCTACCAGTCAACCGGAAAGAAAGTGACAAAATGCTGTGGCGGCAATAAAAATAAGAATAACAGTTTTTTTTAAAGAAACCGTATTAGTTAAATAAACACATAATAAAGCTAAATTATACATACAATCTTATAAATAAATAATACATATATACTGATACGATAATATACATACATATACTTATACATACATACAATACAATACTTAACATACCATGACATGTGTCAGAGATGACGAGACTAATGTAGAGAATTTAAGTAATGCTCTCGCACCAACCGCTTAAATACGAACTTGCTGGGGGCACTGCGAATTTTCAGGGGCAAAGCGTTCCAGAGGCGAACTGCCGAAAGGGAGAAGGAATGGGAGACGAAGCCAGAAGAATGGGAAGGAGTTTTTAGAAGAAGATTCGAACTGGAGCGAAGATCACGATGATGGGAGTCGCCCAGAAACTGAAACCTGACTTTCAAGTATTCTGGGGTAAGTGGATCGAAAAGAAGGTTGAAGAGAAAACAGATAACTCTAAGGTTCCTACGCTCACGGATAGGAAGCCATTTGAGTTTCTGTCGGTAGTGAGAGATATGGTCGTATTTACGTAACCCATATATGAAGCGGATACAGTTGTTGAGAAGACGATCCAACTTACTGAGAAGATTCTCGTTAAGATCAGTGCTGCAAATATCAGCGTAATCGATTATGGGAAGGACTAGAGCCTGTATTAACGCGATCTTAGTGCTCGAAGGGAGAAAAAACTTAAACCTATACAGAGATCTAAGGGCGTTGGTTACCTTCAAGGAAACGTCATCAATATAAGCTGTCCAGGAGAGACACGAGTCAATTGTTAAGCCCAGGTCTTTGACTTGATGCGAGTAGGGTATTACATCACTATTATATTTTAAAGGAGTAACATCGCTCAAGTTAAGACTTGCTATTCGCCGTGAACTGCCAACAATGATAGCCTGGCATTTACCTGAGTTCACGGAGATACCGTAGTTGGACGACCATTTGGAAATCCATTCAAGATCACGGTTGAGTAACGCAACTGCATCATTCAAACAGTGAGCATAGTGTTGTGCGTAAATTTGTAAGTCGTCGGCATACAAATGGAAAGAAGAGGTTAAATGGACAGTAAGAGAATTTATAAATAATGAGAAGAGAAGAGGAGAGAGAATACCGCCTTGCGGTACACCAGCCTCCAAGTCACACCACTCGGACAATGTCTGATCAACACGGACGGCTTGCTGGCGTCCGCGAAGGTAAGAGGAAAACCATGATAAAACAGTAGATGAAAGGCTTAATTGGGAGAGCATGGTGAGAAGTAACTCTTGGTCAACTGCGTTAAAAGCGTTAGAGAAATCTATCAAAACTAGCACAGTCAGTCGCGAGGCCTCACACCCGTCTCTCACGTCTTCTAATACTTTAGTGAGTGCTGAAGTGGTACTGTGACCAGGTCTAAAGCCAGACTGGAAGGGGCTGAGGAGATTATTGGATAGGACAAAGGATGAGAACTGTTTGTGTACAGCAGCTTCAAGGATCTTGGAGAGGAAGGGAAGGATTGAATGTACTGGTTTAGGGAATTAGGGCTCTGGGTTTTAGGTAAAGGGATAACGATAGCTTTACGCCACGGGGTTGGAAAAGTTCCTGAGGAAAGGGAGTGATTGATGATGAAAGTTAAAACGGGAATTAAGCAGTCAAGCAAGAGGGTTATCATAAGTCTACTTACATCATCACAGCCAACAGCATTAGACTTGATGGAATGGACAATCTTGCGGACCTCATCCTCAGATAAAGGTGTAAAAGAGAATTCAGGTGCAGAACATGAAGTCGCAGCAGAGATGTTGGAAAGAGTAGCAAGTCTAACGTTGCTTGCGAGGGGGTTGACGAATGAGAAATGTTTGTTCAGTTCACTTGAAGTGAACGAGGGCTTGTGTGGAGCACGAGATTTTCCAATCCCAAGCGTGCGCAAAAACTTCCAAATATTGGCAGGAGTAGATTCGTGGACGTTATTGTGTATGTATCGGCGTTTGGCCCTTCGAACCATCTGGTTGCACTTGTTTCGGGCAGATTTGAAAGATTCCCAAAAGTCGTCAGTACGGTGCTTTTTATAAGTACGGAAAGCTCGGTCGCGCCTTCTCATTGCCATACGCACGGCAGGAGTTATCCACGGCGCAGGGGGCCGTTTGACCTTAACATTCTTGAGCGGCGCATGTGTGTCATACAGCAAAAGAACAGCAGAGTTGAAATGGTCAACCATTTCGTCAATCGAAGTGGAGTTAAGAATGGGAGACCAGTCGACGGAGCACGCATCTGATGTTAATTTTTCCACGTCCAGTCTAGCAAAGTTGCGCATACAGACTATAGATGGCTTTGGCTTGGGAGGTTTTACCTTATAAGCTACTAGCGGCCGCCCGCGGTTTCACCCGTGTGGTTCCCGTTCCCGTGGGAATATCGGGATAAAAAGTACAAATAAACCTTCCCCTTGAATCACTCTATCTATTAAAAAAAATCGCATCAAAATCCGTTGCGTAGTTTCAAAGATTTAAGCATACAAAGGGACATAGGGACAGAGAAAGCGACTTTGTTTTATACTATGTAGTGATAGTGAAGAATAAAAGGTCATGTTTAGAGAAGCAGGGAGCAGGCACTTGGCCATGTTTAAGAACGAGATCAGGAGAAGAAGTAAGAATATGGTCAATCCAAGAATCATCAGTGTAGAGATTGTGGTGAGTGGGACCAAGAGGTAGAAGGGAAAGATCAGCTGAAGTTACAAGGGACAGAAGCTTTCGTGAGGCAGGTGATTGTTTGAGGAGATCGGTATTCAGGTCACCCATGATTATCAGGTGTTTGTAATCAGTGAAGAAAGTATGGAGTAGGGAGTCTAAATCAGAAAAATAGTTAACAGTTGGGGGGCAGTGCACGACTTCAAGAACAACCTTAACACCCTTGAGATCAACCTCAGTAAATAACATCAACAACATAAAACAACATAAAACATTTACTGGCCCCCACACTAGGCTTAGCCTGACCTGTGGGGAAAATATACGTTTTACAAATTAAAATACCGAAAAACAGTAACAAAAAAAAAATACAAAATTGGTTAACTTACACTACAAGTACAATAATTCAATCTATTGTTCTTAAAAAAAAAGAAAATAATAATTATGAAGCTCAAATGGCGAATGTTTGTATTGTGTTGTGTATATTGTTTGTGCTGTGTAACCGAGAGTGTCAATTTTGAACGAGTGCAGCCTTATTCAAGGATTTTTATCAGGTTTTCTGCTTCTATGTATGTCCACCTTAATATAATTTTAGTGACATGTTCTTTAGTTTCTCGTACAGAAGAGTTCTTAGAGTGACAGATGCTTACAAGTTTATTGTAGATAAGAGGGAAAAGGAACGTTCCAAAACGGTGAGCAAATGTGGTAGCAGTGCGGATACTTGGTATTTTAAAGACGCGTTTTTTTAACATTTCATTGTGTTCCTTAGAGTTTAATGCTACTTTATGAACAGCGGAAACAACTCTAACAAAATATAATTTCCGAACACTCAGTACCCCTGCCTCCTGATTAGTCCTGATAAAGAACATCAGTTGAAAATCGTCGAGGTTTTCTAAGCGCTACTTTTAACACTCCTCTCTGTGCTCTTTCGAGAGGTAGTAGGATCGACGAAGGTGATCCACCCCAAGCTAGGATACAGTAGTTTAGGAGAGGCTGACAGAGGGCCAAATAAATTGTTTTTAATATTTCACCTTCTACTGCATCACGTAAGCTTTTCATAACGTAGATGATCTTCCTCACTCTACTACAGGTTTCAGCTATATGTTCTTTAAAGCAGAGCCTTTCGTCAAGGACCACGCCAAGGTATTTAAAGGATTCTGACCGGTTTATTTGCTTACAAGCGCATGTGTTGTTCGAAATTTCAGCTTTGCAGTCAATCGAATGGATCCTTAGGGTTTGTAAAGATGGTGGAGCTGACGCTGCTGTCTTATAGAAACATAGGAATTTTGTTTTAGCAGTGTTCAGAGAGAGTAAATTTTTATCTAACCAGTTCGAAACAAGGGCCATACCCTCCTCCGCTTTCAAACGTACATTGGGCCAAGTTTTGTCATGAAAGATAAAAACAATAAGTACTCCATACATCCAATATTGGACGATGTCGATAGTATGCGGCACTGAAACTGACTGGCAAGGTAAATGGCTACACCACCACCGCCCATACCAACACGGTCATTCCTAATTAAGGTGTAACCGGGAATAGAATAGCAAGTACTGTTAAGGCAAGGCTTAAGCCAGCTTTCTGAAATCAGGATTGCATGAATGGGACCTGAAGAAAAGGTGTCAAGCAGGTCGGTATGGTGGCAGGGTATGCTTTGAGCATTAATATGGCACACACTACTTTTAAGGTAGGTAAGTATATTATTTCTGTTCAAGTAAACAAGGTGTTTTATTACTGTTGGTGGTCGCCCGCCACATGGCCGCCGCGCCGCGTAGCGTCCATTTTTATTACAACAAGTTTTTTATGGAGTCAAGCACCCTATATCGAGGAACGGTGTTTTTTTACCGTGTTTCCTGAAAACTTTGGACACTCCTGGTTTTGCAAGCAAATAATAAGTTTGTCTCATTGTCGGTGGTGTATGAATAAAGTGAGATTTTGGTTCTTTTTAACCGACTTCTAAATCAAAAAGTAGGAGGGTTCTCTATTCGTATGTTTTTTTTTGTGTATGTCCACCGATTACTCGAAGACGGATGGACCGATTGAAATGATTAAAACGTTATTACATCAGGTTGGTTTCCAAGTTGGTCCCATTTTTTGAAATTTTGAAATCGGTTCAGTAGTTTTCAGGAAATCTTGAAAATACTATCGATTTCGTTACCACTTTATGTGAATTTAGTACGTATCTTTAGGCATAACTCCTTTGTTTATAAACCGATTAAAATGATTCTTGTTTGTTAAGTCAAAGGGGATACCTCAAGGTATTTTAACCGACTTCAAAAAAGGAGGTTTTCAATTTGATCACATACCTATTTACCAGAATACAAGTAAATTGCCTGCACGATGCACTAAAAAGAGTGAAATAAAAATTATTTTTATTTCACTCTTTTTAAAAAAGTAAGAAATAATTCCTCACCAAATAAATAACGTAAGTACTTTGAAGTCGGGCGGATTTTAACAAAAACAACAAAAAATCGTACATGTATCACGTCACGCCCGACTTCAAAGTAGGTACTTACGTTATTTATTTGGTGAGAAATTATTTCTTACTTTTTTGATGTGATTTTTTTGAAGGCGGTTTTATTTTTTTTATAATTCAGTACAAGGTTCTTTTGCGGTGGTGGAGAAGCCATTATGATTATACAAAATAAGCTGTAGGTAAATAAACATCACCAGAATGAAATTTTTTGTTTATTTTCGTTCCAAAAATGACCACCGTGTTAGTTAAAACCTTACCCAATTTAATGACATATTGTCTCTATGGCTTTATCGCATCCAAAGAGCTTTAGACTAAATACTGACTGAGGTGACTGGAGAGTGCAGTAAGTACTAAGTACTAACACTTTTTTGTGGCACTGTGGCTGTCTTCCGTCTCACCTACACTTTGAAAAAATACGTATGGTCATATGAGACAACTGACAGCCACTACGTACTAAATGTCAAATTTGCGGGGTACACTTTTTTATTCAGGCTAAAAACTCCAGTTTCCTTGTATGTACAAACTCCTTGATCTCATCGTTATCTAGTTTTTTTTATTGAAGTTTTGTAATTAACATATTATTGAAAATCCTTCTAAATCTTAAATCTATATTTAATCAAACAAAATTGTGATTTATAAAAATTAATCAAAATAACGGTGTCAAATCCAACGGTACGATTTATTTATACCCTGAGCCTACTGAGGGCCTACTCTGAAACGCAAAACCCGAAACTTCGTTATACCCGTCCCTCTCACTATCCAGTTGTGACAGAATCGAGTGAAAGGGACGGGGCTAACCGAAGTTTCGGATTTGCGTTTCAGAGTACGGCTCCGTCTCGCACAAGTTCATTCATACCGTGTTTATCAGAAGTTGTTCACCCTTGTTCGTTGGAGATAGCGTATATTTTGAACTTCAGTTTATTGCCCTCCTTTCTCGTTTATAATAGTAACATACGTAAACAGTGATAGTGTGTAACTATCTAATAGGGTACCTAATTATAAATTTAAATAAATTGGTTAGATCTAATTTATAATTGTAGGTATGGCAAAATTATGATCATTGGATTTATAAGCAACTAGCTTTCCGCCCGCGGCTTCGCCCGCGTGGTCTACACGACGTTATCCCGCGGGAATGTGATGTTTTTCCGGGATAAAAAGTAGCCTATGTTCTTCTCCAGGCTACAAAGTATCTGTGTCCCAAATTTCAGCCAAATCCGTTCAGCCGTTTTGGCGTGATTGATTAACAAACATCCAAACATCCAAACATCTAAACTTTCACATTTATAATATTAGTAGGATTAATATAATAAGTAGGAAGGACTAATATGTAAGTACCTACCGCGTGATATTAATAAGTGACATATATTTTAAATACTTTCCTACCTACTTAATTTATTAGTGATATCAAATAATCTGGCACTAATCGCAGGTTATTTTTTATATTTATATTAAGCAAACAATAACAGTAGGTTATACTAACCTTTTTGTCTCCAGTTAAAAAGTAAATGAGTCTAGATTAAAATAGGGTAAAAATAAGTTCATTATTTTTAAAATTATTAGAATGAAAGCTAGTAGTAGTAAAAAAGATCGTCCTTTTGGTCAGGCGAAGACATTAAGCTATACTGCCAATTCTTAAGTATCGTGTATGTTATTATAGTTTCTTATGTTTTCATTAGAATGTAGCTGTGTTACATTCCAATGCTTTTGGAGTATTTGGCATTCAAGACATTCATGACATTCAAGTATGCTTCAAGTATGTCGAGCTGGTCTTCTCGGTAATTCTTGCTGAGGTAGTCACCACTACAATAAAACACTCGGCATCACGTTACCAAGATAGCGCATATTTTAATCATTCTACACATCGTCCAGTTGCGTAGACACTTGGGGCACAAAACCACACATATCTTGAGTCACAAAGTCCACTATAAAACAAATTGCGATTAATTAAAATATCCACTTAACCTAACCCGCCAAAATGGCGCCAAAAACTCCAGACTGAAAGCTATCCCTCCTAAATTAAAACATAACTTCATGCTACGGAATACTATTCATTCAGCCTCTGAAGTTTGTAAACCAAATAAATTCCAATCAAAACAAAGTTTTAACTCAGTTTAAAACTAAATTTATATTATAATTGACACACGAGTATTTCCAAGCCCTTAGTCACGGATTCGGATCCCGTCGCAAATATCGTATTTGACCCAATTAGTTACTTGTATTGTTGTAGGTACCCAAAGAGTATCTGTGGCGTTTGTTTTGAAAAGCACTTTATATTAAAACATCAGCGTCTGGAAAAGCTTAATAGTTTATGTGACTGTCGCATAATGAGGGGTATTAAAACACGAGTGGGAGTTTAAAAAACGAGCCTTGGTGAGTTTTTTAATAGTATTCCACGAGTGTTTTAATACCAAGTTATGTGCAGTCTCATACACTACTTTTACACTCATTACATTTAACATATATTTCAAAAATTAAGCAAAAAATATTAATTATAAAATGTGGATTGCCGCCAAACCCCACTAATAGGTCTATCTATACCCATAGATTAATAACTCTTCGCTTCGCTAAAGAATCTATATAGGGCAGAGGTACCCTTTGTGGCCACTTTAAGGATTTTGGTCTTAGGTATTTAAGACACAAATTATATCTTAAATTATAGATAATTTATTTACCTTTAAAGGTACATTTTTCAAATTTATATAAGTTAAATAGTTTCTTTTATATTACACACAATGTGTGAGAGGTGCCAAATGTACCGGTTTTGGCCACTTACTGATAGTTAAACTTTTGTAAGTATTGCGAATAATCAAAACCAAACCCAGGTAAAATCAATATATTCTAATGCGCTAGAAACCAGTCAATTGCAAAACAACAATTTAATTATAAAAAACAAAAGTTTATAAAGTATTTCATCCAAAACAAATTTCTTAAAATTTTCATACTAAACATTTTTTCAAACAGAAAATGGAATTTATTGAAAAAAATCTTATGACATAAGGAATTCTAACGGTTGTTATTATTTACCTTAAAATACCTTATTTTAATTGCCTTTATCAAAAAATGGCTAAAAGTTGTTTAGAAAACTTTTAGAGCAAAAAGTGGCCAAAACCGGTACAGTGGCCAAAACCGGTACGCCTGCCCTATATAAAAGAAAGTCGTGTTTGTTACAACACTTATAACTCGAGAACGGCTGGACCGATTGCCATGGTTTTTGATTTGTTGGATTAGTTTCCGTCCCGAATAGCAGAATAACTAATAAAAACATTGTAAAATTGACGAAAAAATAAAATAAAAGAGAAAACATTTTCCCATACAAATTGTTCCTGGCTTTCGTACCTGTCAAACATTTGATGTTCATCCCGTCGATACGGTCAACTCTCCCCTCAAATTAAAGAATGTAATTAAATAAAGGTTTCGAATCGACAACATATATTCACAATAATCGGATTATCGCGTATTTTAGATTTTAAAATTATAGAATCAATGACGTTATAATATCATTGTATAGAATAGTGTCAGAAATGAAAAAGGATTGACATATTTATTTGTTGTCAAATTCATATTCATGCGTGCGTTCAGAAATTGATTTTGTGTAAACTAAAGAAAAGATATCAAGCTAATCAGAATTCAGAATATATAAAAATCAATGCCACTTTTCGTTGTAATTTTATAACTCGAGAACGGGCTCACCTATTCAATTCAAACCAAATGTTTAGGCTTTGGTCGGACTATTTAGTATTTATAGGGGTAGAGTAGGGGTAGGGTAGGGGTAGGGTAGGGGTAGGGTAGGGGTAGGGTAGGGGTAGGGTAGGGGTAGGGTAGGGGTAGGGTAGGGGTAGGGTAGGGGTAGGGTAGGGGTAGGGTAGGGGTAGGGTAGGGGTAGGGTAGGGGTAGGGGTAGGATAGGGTAGGGGTAGGGTAGGGGTAGGGTAGGGGTAGGGTAGGGGTAGGGTAGGGGTAGGGTAGGGGTAGGGTAGGGGTAGGGTAGGGGTAGGGTAGGGGTAGGGTAGGGGTAGGGTAGGGGTAGGGTAGGGGTAGGGTAGGGGTAGGGTAGGGGTAGGGTAGGGGTAGGGTAGGGGTAGGGTAGGGGTAGGGTAGGGGTAGGGTAGGGGTAGGGTAGGGGTAGGGTAGGGGTAGGGTAGGGGTAGGGTAGGGGTAGGGTAGGGGTAGGGTAGGGGTAGGGTAGGGGTAGGGTAGGGGTGGAGAGGCCAGTAGCTGGTCGATTGTGTTTGTTTGTGTTTTTAAGAGTTACGCTCTTGAATCAACGACTTGGCTTGTATTTTTGGATTGTTCTTTTGCTTATTGGTGACCTGGCGCGTTCTTTTTGACTCTGATCTTGTTTGTGATTGGTTTTGTTGAACCGGACGCGTGTTTGTTTTTCTGTGTGTTTGCACTTTTAGTGTTCTTCCATGTCCTCCAGCTATGTACGGGGACATGGAGAACTTTTCTGGAGGGGATTCGAGACCTGACTCTCCAACAGGAAACAATAATGACGAGGAAGGGGCCCGAAGGACCGCCCGAAAACGTCGTGGTGAAGGAGAATTGGCAGATCTTGTCCTGTCAGATAATGACGGTTCCTACGCTAGTGCTGATGAGAACTACGCGGAATTTTCGAAGACTAAAATTACTGGTACTTCAGGTAGTGGCGCACCAAATAGTAGCGTAGCCGTTAGGGGTAAGGGTACAGCCATGGGTGGCAGTGGCAGGTACTCAGTAAATAAGTCGTTGCGTCAACAGAACTCAGCAGAAGGCCGTGAGGAGTTCGAAACAGTCGAGATTGAGAGGCAGTATGAGAAGGAAAAGGCTAGGGAAGAAGAAAAGTTAGAACAGGTTAGAAAGAAGGAGGCGAAGGCTAAAAAAGGAAAAGGAAAGGGCAAGGGCCCCAACCCGGATAACCGCCCTGAAACCCCAGGTCCCTCCCATTATAGAGACGTCTCGCCGTCTGAGTCCATTCATTCAGTTGAGTCCGAGAAGACTTCCGTTGCCTTGGAAAAGGAGGTGCAGCGTTACACTGAGAAACTCCTCAGCGTTGTCGCGCAGTCAGGCAACATGAAGCGCGAATACAAGCGCGACGTAACGGAGGCCAGCCAACATATAAGGAAGGTCGTGAAAACTTTGGTGAAGAGGTCCGAAACCGAGGAAATCCGGCGTCTTAAGGCCACGAATCTGATTTTAGAGAATAAGATAGGAAATCTCGAAAGAGAAGTGAAGGCACTGAGGCAGGAAAGGTCTACGCCAAAAAATGTGGCGCGCCAGCGTGACAATTCGGTTGTGGAAATGCCACCACCCCAGGATTCGGATATGCCCCCGTGGGCCTTCAATATGCAGAGGGAATTGATGAACACGTTCGGCAACATGCTGAATGCCCGTATCGAGGGCATTCAGCAACAGCTCCCTCCACAATCGACATTACGTCCAGCTTTGGCGAGCGACAAGAAGAGGACGGGCCCTCTCCCCAGAACGAATGATCAGACGGCGTCGACATCCGGCACCTCATACGCTGAGATAGCTAGACAGGAGGTGCCCTGGGTGGACATCGGAAAAAATGGTCGACCAGTGAAGCCCCGTACGACCACTGGACCGCCCGTTCCGACCACCAATGTTGCAGGCCCACCAAAGGCCCCAAGGACTGCACCCACAGGACAGAAAAAACCAAAATTGGCGGCTCCCAAATCAACCGCCGTAGTCCTGGCAATCACCCCCGAGCAGGCTCAAAATGGCTCCACGTATGCCCAAGCAATTGCCACGGCTAAGCAGTCAATTAAACTCGCGGATTTGGATATCGAGGGTGTCAAAGTGAAGGTGTCGGCAACGGGAGCCCGCATATTTGAAATCCCCGGTACTGGCAGCGGGAGCAAAGCGGACGCCTTCGCCGCTAAGCTGAGGGAGACCTTGGGGGACACGGCGAAAATTACCAGGCCAGTTAAAACTGCTGACATGAGAGTCACAGGACTGGATGACTCTGTCAAAGCCGACGAACTGCGATCGGCAATCGCCACGAAAGGGGGCTGCCCCCCTGAACACGTCAGAGTCGGCCCCATACGCCCCGGCGCGGGTGGACTTGGTTCGGCGCTTGTAAAGTGCCCAGTTTCAGCGGCCAAAGTATTGGAAGCCTCGGGTCGGTTGCCAGTTGGTTGGGTTGTAGCGGGAATTAGGGCGTTGGAGCCCCTCCCCCTTCGTTGTTTTGGGTGTATGGTCCCGGGGCACACCAAACAGCTATGCCCCTGCAAGAGTCAGGATTTTAGTGACACCTGTTACAGGTGTGGGGGGAAGGGGCACAGGTCTGCTTCATGCGACAAGGAATTGAACTGTGCCGTCTGTCGGGCGGCCAATCTGCTGGCCAATCATTTTATGGGGGGAAGCAAGTGCCGCCCCCCCGCAGTCAGGGCAAAAACCGCCTCAAATTTCGTGGCTAGTGCACAGCGGACGGAGAGCCCGGTGGTTCAAAGGGAGGTTGAGGATGGTCACATGTCGTCTTAATGGCCAACAACCTCAACCTCCGACAAGGCAACTTAAACCATTGTGCTGCAGCACAAGACCTTTTTCTGCAGCACACGGCCGAGACGGGTGTTAACCTTGCTGTCGTCGCCGAGCCTTATTTCGTCCCTCAACGCCCCAATTGGGCGGGTGACACTAACGGTTCGGTGGCCATTGTGGCCCCTTTTTCTGCCGCCTACTCCCCTCCCCTCTCAGTTATAGAGAGGGGACCGGGCTATGTGGCGGCCTCATGGGGAGAACTCGCACTCATCGGAGTGTACTTCTCCCCCAACCGGGTCCTGTCGGAGCTCGACTTGTGGCTCGACCAGTTGAACGGTGTGGTTGGGCGTCTCGCACCAGCACAAATGTTGGTTTTGGGCGATTTTAATGCCCACCACACCGCATGGGGTGGGGCCGCCGACACCCCCAAAGGTGAGAGTGTCCTCAATTGGGCCGCCGAGTCGGGTCTTATGCTCCTGAACAGGGGCCGTGAATTTACGTTTGTGAGAAGGGGAACAGGGCGGGGGTCCATCTTTGATCTGAGCTTTGCAACCCCCGCCTTGGCAGCGAGGGTGCGGGATTGGCGGGTTCTAAAGGACGTAATAACTCTTTCGGATCACGACTATATTTCTTTTCGTCTTGTTTCCTCCCCGAGTGGCGATAATCCACTACGCCCGGGAGAGTCTCTCCGTCGTTTTCCCCGGTGGGCCATCACAAGGCTCAACCGGGACCTGGCAGAGGAGGCCGCTTTAGTGGAGGCCTGGAACCAGGAGGGTTCCAATTTAGAGGATGAGGATGTTGAGGGTCTCGTCAGGCGTCTCACCACCTCAATTACCGCGGTGTGTGATGCCTCCATGCCGCGCGTGAAAAGTCTTCCTCACAAGCGGCGTGTGTATTGGTGGACGGGGGATTTGTCTGTTCTGCGAGCCGCCTGTCTTGCAGCCAGAAGAGCGCTGCAGCGTTGTAGACGTAGGACTAAACGGGACATGGCGGAGGAGACCCGACTACGGCTTGCCTACAGTGACACGAGAAAAGCACTGTCTGACGAGATTTGCAGGTCTAAGACCGCAGCATGGGACGTCTTTCTGGAGGATCTCGACCGGGATCCGTGGGGGCGCCCATATAGGATGGTGAGGAGCAGGCTCCGAAACCAGGCGCCCCCCACCGAGTCGATGGATCCCCACCTCCTATCCCGTGTGGTGGATGGTCTTTTTCCAACCGAGGCCCCGGAGACATCATTTCCCCCTAGGCCGGTGCCCTCTGAACCAGGCGCCTCAGATGGGTTCCTCCCTGTCACATCGGAAGAAATTACAGCCGTTCTGGACCGACTCAGGACCAAAAAGAAAGCGCCCGGCCCGGATGGGATCCCGGGCAGGATCCTCCCCATCGCACTGGAGCATCTAGACGATCAGGCAAGAACCCTCTTCTCTGCCTGCTTAAGGACGGGACATTTCCCAAAACAATGGAAACGTGGCAGACTTTGCCTCCTGATGAAGGACGGCCGCCCCCCGGAATCCCCATCCGCGTACAGGCCTATTGTTCTTCTGGATGAATTGGGAAAGATGCTGGAACGTATTATAGCAGATCGCGTCGTCCAGCATCTGGACACGGTGGGGCCCAACCTTTCGGACAGACAATTCGGATTCAGGAGGCAAAGATCCACAATCGATGCCATCCTCACTCTTAAAGAGGAATCGCAGAGGGCAATAAGTCGCGGGGAGAGAGTGGTGGTGGTGTCCCTCGACATAGAGAACGCCTTTAACTCTCTCCCCTATAGTGTTGTGATGGATGCGTTGAGGTATCATGGCGTTCCTCCGTACCTCGCCCGAATCATCGGGAACTACCTAGAAGAGAGGGAAGTGGTTTTTCTTGCCCCAGACGGGCAGCTTATGGTCCGGCGCATGGCGTGTGGAGTTCCACAGGGGTCGGTCTTGGGACCACTCCTGTGGAATTTGGGATATGACTGGGCGCTTCGTGGCGTCCTCCTGCCCCGGATGGGTGTTATATGCTACGCAGATGACACGCTCATCTATGCCCGGGGCAGAGATTTCACGGAGGCGAAGCGCCTAGCGATGATGGGGGCCAACCACATGATTGACCGAATACGGGCCCTGGGACTTAAAGTGGCTGTGGCCAAAACCCAGGCCATCATGTTTCATGGGCCACGACAGGGCCCCCCTCCAGGGGCGGACATAGTGGTGGATGGCGTGGAAATACCATTGCGCCCCACCATGAAATATCTGGGGCTGATTCTTGACGGGCGGTGGTCTTTCAAAGCCCACTTTGATCAACTGGCGCCGAGACTGGTGAAGGCGGCGGCGGCACTGGGCAAGCTGTTGCCTTACGTTGGCGGCCCCAATCAAAGCTGCAGGCGGTTATACGCGGGGGTCATCCGTAGCATGGCCCTCTACGGAGCCCCCGTTTGGGCCGACGCCCTTACAGAGCGGAACAAAGCCGCAATACGGCGCCCGCAGCGAGTGGTGGCGTCACGTATGATACGTGGGTACCGTACAGTGTCGGGGGCGGCGGCGTGCGCACTAGCCGGTACGCCCCCCTGGGAGCTGGAGGCCCCAGTGCTAGCGGAGGCGTATAGACAGCGACGGGAGCAACGGGCGAATAATATTCGCCTAGCCCCACAGGAGTTTTCGGCGGCGATGCGGGCCGCAGAGGAACGCTGTCTCGCGGAGTGGGAGAGCCAACTCGAGGCCCCAACCGCAGGAGTGAAAACCGTGGAGGCGATCCGCCCAGTCCTAAGGGAATGGCGATCGAGAGCCCACGGATCCATCACGTATCGGCTGACACAGGTACTTACAGGCCATGGATGCTTTGGCAGGTACCTGTGTCAAATTCAGAGGGAGGAGTCCCACGCGTGCCACCATTGTGGCGCGCCGCAAGACACCGCACGCCACACACTCGAGGAGTGCACGGCGTGGGCGGTGCAGCGCCAGGAGTTGGTTGCTGCAGTTGGGTCGGACCTCTCGCTTCCCAATATCACAGTTGCGATGCTGCGAGGCGAGGGGAGATGGCAGGCCGTGGTCTCCTTCTGTGAGGACGTCATCTCGCAGAAGGAGGTCGCGGAGAGGGTTCGCGAGGCGGACGCTGCAGCGAGCCAACTCCGACGTGCGCGGCCAGGGAGAGCGAGACGACAACGGGTGCGACTCGATCTCCCCGTGTCGCAAGGGGGGGCGCAGTAAGGCCCTCTGTCCCCCAAGGGTGGGGCCCTAACAGGCCACCCTCCCCCGGGTAACGTGGAGCGTGACAACGCGATCCCACAGACCCGGGAAAGGCGCTAGGTCTTCGAGAGGAGTTTAGTTGGTAATGGTGCATCCTCCTATTCGCCCCACCTGGCCTGCCCCCACGAGCGGGTAGCCACGTGGGGAGCTGGGGAGGACGCTTCCTCCTTCTGCCCGGCCCCCCCCCCCCCCCCGAGCTTTCGAGCTCGTTAGGGGGCGGGGCAGAGGTTATAACCACCCAGCCCTGACGCGAAGCCTATTAGGCTTGGTGGGAGGGCTGGGCGCGGCGAGGAACATGCCCTAGGTGTGACCGAGTCCAACATGCCGTTTGGTATGCCTAAAGATCGCATTCTCCTCTTGATACAAAAAAAAAAAAAAAAAAAAGGGGTAGGGTAGGGGTAGGGTAGGGGTAGGGTAGGGGTAGGGTAGGGGTAGGGTAGGGGTAGGGTAGGGGTAGGGTAGGGGTAGGGTAGGGGTAGGGTAGGGGTAGGGTAGGGGTAGGGTAGGGGTAGGGTAGGGGTAGGGTAGGGGTAGGGTAGGGGTAGGGTAGGGGTAGGGTAGGGGTAGGGTAGGGGTAGGGTAGGGGTAGGGTAGGGGTAGGGTAGGGGTAGGGTAGGGGTAGGGTAGGGGTAGGGTAGGGGTAGGGTAGGGGTAGGGTAGGGGTAGGGTAGGGGTAGGGTAGGGGTAGGGTAGGGGTAGGGTAGGGGTAGGGTAGGGGTAGGGTAGGGGTAGGGTAGGGGTAGGGTAGGGGTAGGGTAGGGGTAGGGTAGGGGTAGGGTAGGGGTAGGGTAGGGGTAGGGTAGGGGTAGGGTAGGGGTAGGGTAGGGGTAGGGTAGGGGTAGGGTAGGGGTAGGGTAGGGGTAGGGTAGGGGTAGGGTAGGGGTAGGGTAGGGGTAGGGTAGGGGTAGGGTAGGGGTAGGGTAGGGGTAGGGTAGGGGTAGGGTAGGGGTAGGGTAGGGGTAGGGTAGGGGTAGGGTAGGGGTAGGGTAGGGGTAGGGTAGGGGTAGGGCAGGGGTAGGGCAGGGGTAGGGCAGGGGTAGGGCAGGGGTAGGGTAGGTGTAGGGTAGGGGTAGGGTAGGGGTAGGGTAGGGGTAGGGTAGGGGTAGGGTAGGGGTAGGGTAGGGGTAGGGTAGGGGTAGGGTAGGGGTAGGGTAGGGGTAGGGTAGGGGTAGGGTAGGGGTAGGGTAGGGGTAGGGTAGGGGTAGGGTAGGGGTAGGGTAGGGGAATCCCTCGCTGCGTTCAGGATTTTACTTTAGAATCCCTCGCTGCGCTCGAGATTCTACTCTAGAATCCTTCACTGCGCTCTGGATTCAAAATAGCGCCCTCGCCGTAAATATATTATTTTGCTCCCTTGTAATACAATCTACTATTGTATGCTGTAGTCCGATAAGGTCTTATTTCCTGTGAAAGTTCAATGTGAGAATTTCTATGCATGTCTTTTTCGCATAGTGCATGACGTTATTAAAATGTCATTTATATGAGTTTTATCGTTATTTTAATCGTATGGGAATTGTCAACAAAACTGCTAAAGCACTTTCCCGGTCGACTTTACAATTTGTCAAGCTTGATTAGTCGTCAACAGTACCTACAACAAACCGAGCAAACACATTTATAATGGTGCTCCCAACACCAGTATTAATTAGCATAAATTTCTCCAAACTTTACGTACCTACATGTCGTACCTAACCGTGAACAAAGTTTCTTTAGGTAGTCTGCAAAACTTGGTAAATCTGGTACAGTCTGAAACTACGGGCCCGTGTACTTACGTTATTTAAATCTATTTTTAATACGTCTTGTGTAATGTTCTTGTAAGTTTTGGCCGTATTTTTTGTGCCTTTGCCTTTAACTCTTGTTTAGTTTTGAAAGTTACTGTGCATAATTTAGTGTTACTGCTTTGTTACACGTATAGTTAGGCATATTTAATGCCTTCACAGCTGCAGCAAAGACTTGGTCGTTAAAAAATATGGGACTCGGCTCATAGGCACAGATTACTAAATAGTTACTATGTAACAGATAGTTCACTCCGCTAAGTCATTTAAATAAATAGCAACTCTAACTATAACGCAATAAAGTAGAATTCACCTTGTACGGCGCAGGCAAATTACGAACGGCCACTCGTTGTCATTGCATCTCTTTTTATCGCATATATTCTAGCTCTCTTGCGGACCGAACGTGCCTAAACTGCGGAGTGACACCCCCCCTGTCATAGGCCCAATTGCGGGGCGGGTGATGCCTTGGGCTACTCAGTCTACTGGTAAATCTGCCACTGGTAATCATACAATAGGTAGGTACTCCCATCCCAACGTTTAAAATAGATAGACACCTATCTATAGTGCAAATGATAATCGAAAATAGATTGACGATATATTATAAATAAAGACAAAATAATCACCAAAGAAAGTAGGTTCTTACTTACTTATATAATTTAATTTACCTTATTACAGTTTACCTTTTTGATTGCAAATAGGTATAACTATTCCCTATAAGTCAGTGAACGATTTCGTTCACTGCTATTAGTACGTAAAAGTTAATAATCTATATTTAACACTAGTTAATAAGAATTTTATGTATTTGGGTTACCTGTTTTATTTGGAAAATAAAGAACACGAAATTTACAAAGAAAATGTGTTGCCGGCTAGTATTAATCTCTTCCAGCATTTCCAGCAAAGATATAATCAATTTATTCCACCATTGTATTCATTTTTGTCCTTCATAACAACCTCCATTTATAACCACAACAGCATTTATTCAATCTTTTGTGTTCACAGAAACCAGCTCATCGCATTTTTGGGACTTCATTATTCTATCTTTCAACGATTGACATAACTCTTTCTGTAGGCATATGAAAATAAATGAACAAATAAATAAATTTCTTCCATTCACACCAATTATCTAGCTCATAAGTAGAAGCTGTTTTATGGAAACTAAATAACGGATGAATATAATATAGTTATTTTCTTTTAATGTAAATACATACTTAATATACCTACATAGAAAATACCCAGACCAAGACAAATAAACATTTGTGTGCACACACAAATATTTGTCTTGCTCGGGAATCGAACCCGACACCTCTGGCGCAGAAGGTAGGTATCCTTCCCTTGCACCAAATCGGTCGTCAAATATTCCATTACAACATGGTTTTAAAGCACTCATTACTTTTAGTATTTTAGCGTTACAGCATTTGATTCAAGATTAATTATCATTTATTTGATTGAATCCGCGTCACTTGGTTTACAAATATTATTCTGTGACTTGGTGGAAGTCCCTAAAGGCTCTTTTACGCTGAAGCAACACTTTGCGACATTGCCGCATGCTACATATTGTGGCGTACGTCATCTTATACCACAAGATATCCAACATTTGCGGCATGTGGCAGACGTCAATAATATCGCATTTAATCACAGCCGTCTCTATCGTCTTCTACAAGCCATGCTATGATACGGAACGGCAACATTGCTGTGAACCGGTTTACTCCTCTGAGTACTAAATCCTATGGAGGTGGTATACCTACGAAAAAGTGAGGTGTAACTAAGTCACAATGTAAGAAAATCTTGGAATTCAATTTTAAACTTCTTTTAATTGTCGTATTAATCGGTCCAGCCGTTTCAGTTTAGCCGGAACAAACAGACAGACAGACAAAAATTGTAAAACATGTCATTTTGGTATATGTACCGTATATTTAATCATATGCACGTAGTAAAAAGCGGTTATTTAATGTTACAAACAGACACTCCAATTTTATTTATTTGTATAGATGTATAGAAGATATGCCATCTCCATAGGATTCAGTACTCGAGGTTTATTCGCTGTTTACCTGTGAAACGGTGCAAACGATGTCAAATCGGTTCACTTAAAACTACGTTGCCAACTTTATGCGCATGGCTTGTAGAAGACGATAGAGATGGCTGTGATTTAATCCATCGTGTTTGGATACAGGCTGCGACAGTCTACCAAATGACGCAAGGTGTTGCCATGCCGCACGACTCTTGCCACAATGTGCGACATTTTTATCTTTGAAGCATGCGGCCTTGCGGCAAGCCGAAATGTCGCACACTGTTGCTCCGGCGTAAAAGACCCTTTAACACTGTTGCAACGAATTCGGTGCTGGATTTCGCACGATCTTACAGCTCCTGAGAATGCCCCGGATCGGGGCGAAACACGTGTAGAGTAGTCTAACCGGTGAAGGTGCAGGCTGTGTCGCTGTCTTGCTATCTGCAGCTGCAGGTACTGTGCACTGGTAGTTTCTTGGTTGACAAGACATGACAAAAGGCAATGCCTAAAATTGGCGTCTTTTCTTTGTCTCGCGGCCATCAACAAAATGTTTGAACATCAATTCTTGATAGTATAACAAACAATATTTGGCAAGACAGTATAGCTATAAACTCAGTCAGAACCAAGTTAGAACCATTCGTCCGTATAATAGAATTTTTAAAAACCGCAAATGTAACTTTGTAATTCATACAAACACTATTAAAAACAAAGTTAAGTTCTAGCTAGGCTCACTCGGTTCGGACTGTATACTTCCTTTGCAAATATTGTCTGTAGTGCTGCCAACATATTATATTTCAATGTTTGGTTGATGATGGTCGCAAGAAAAAAAAAGACTCCAGCTGCAATACAAAAATGGTCATTGTCCTTTATTACAAACATTGGAAAAATCGAGAAAAAGAGAGGAAGAGGAAGACCAAGAAGAGCCTACATGGAACAGATCAAAGAGAAGGTAAACGTCGTGTCTTATTAAGAAGTCAAGGAACTGGCGTTGGACAGAAACAAATGGAGGAAGCTACACAGACAATAGCGTGGCTCTTAAATTAAATTAAATAATAGTTTCGTGGTGTGCGAGCTAAGCTTCTTTTTTCATCATTATCATTTTATTCAGTCTAGGATGTACGCACCTCCCCCCCTACCCCTAGATGCTACAAATTACCTGAAATTCTTAGCATCCTCATAACACTTCATCTTCTAAAGATAGATAGATAGATAGATAATTGCTTTATTTTCTTGCTACAGACACACACATATTCATCAATTACATTACACGACATACATTTATAAATAGGAGACACTGTATAGTAGGAGACCAGGAAAATCAACCCATATTCGAAAAAGTTCAATAAAATGTGTGTGTGCCGCAGCAATAGTCAAGGGTCGCAGCTCAGCGTCATATTCACTTGCGTCGCAAGCAAATCGCTGATTTTCAGCTGTAACCGTGAGTGGCCGTCAGTACCAAAAAATCGGTGTTTTATGAAGAAAAAGAGAAAAGTCATAATAAATGATAGAATAAAAATAATAACATTAAATTATTGAAGGAGAAATTATTTAAAAATACAGTTCATTAATATTATTTAATTATAATGTAGGAATAATAATAATCAATATTGTGCTATATTTGTCATAATTAAAAAGATAATAATACGAAAATATTCATAATAAAATTTATAAAATTGTTGAGCTTATACATAGAATAATTTTAATTATTTTAAAGTAGATTAAAATATGATAGTCCGCTACCTGCAACATCCCTGCTATGTCTTTTGTTTGTCAAGAAAATACGATTTTATTTGTTTTTTAAAACTAAAGTATCAACCTTCCCCCCTAGGGCATCCTAGGGCCATGGGCTGGGAATTTACCCCGGATGAAAAGAAGGTGTGCTATGAGCATTTCTACAAAAGGGTTCTTTATTTCTCAATTCGGTGGTTGATTTAATATTTGGTTTTTTAAGTAGTTTAAATAATAAAAAATTAAGTTTATTCCATCCTGAATCTAAAAATAACAATGGGACTAAATATTGTGAAGTGGTTTATGAGAAAAGTTAAGCACCTAATTGAGAACGCACCGAATTGAGAAAATGAATCACCGAATTTCAAAATCGCCCATCGAATTTAGAATGGACGTACTTAATATAGAAACAATGTATTGAAATGGTCAAAATAATAAATACCATAAACGTTTTGTTAACTGACTGCTGGTCTATTAGTTTATTAGATGGTTTATTTTAGGATGAAGTGCGTCTATCTATCTTTAATTGAAATATAAATAATAAAAACAAAAATTCAAATAAACATGTTTAATTTTTCAATAGAGAACTAAGAAATAGTCCTAATTTTTATCCAATCGCAATCCTATCCACTCCAATACCAATTTTTTTTATTTATTTCCTAACAAAAATATCTTTCAGAACGTTCCATGGCATGTCTGTCATGTAGCAGCAGGGATAAATTCGGTGAACCACCTCATACTACTTTTCGTGTGGCTGGCCTCTCACCATTCACTTGCAGTCTCTATCCATAGTTATTTATGCATTGTTCTACCCTATTAATACATAACCAAATAGTAAAAGGATCTACGTTCTAATGGCAAGGCACCAGCCAGAAAAACTACACAAAACAAGCAAACCGGGTAAGGAAGGTAATATCGAATCAGGTTCTTGGCCTACTGGGCAACCTGCGTAAACCTGATGGTTCTATGACTTTGGATCAGGAGGAGATGAATGCCGTTCCCCTACAAACCCACTTCCCAAACTGCCATCCTCTACAGCATATCGAGTGGCAGGCAGGACGTAACAAGTCATTCAACAGATGACCGCTGGTCTTTGGCTAAAAGGGTGATAATACAAGAAAAGGTAAGATGCGCAATAAACAGTTTTTCGCCTTTTAAGTCAACAGGGACGGAAAACATCTTTCCTGCCCTTCTGCAATGAGGGGATCAGCAACTCGTTGCGGTCATTACCCATCTTTTTCGAGCCTGTCTGGCGCTTGGCTACATCCCACACCCCTGCCTGGAGGGAATTCAGGGTAGTGTTCATACCAAAACCTGGTAAGTCCGACTACACGAACCCGAAAGCTTTCCGACCTATTAGCCTTTCCTCTTTCCTGATGAAGACCATGAAA
Organism: Crambus lathoniellus; assembly: GCA_949710035.1. NCBI lineage: Eukaryota > Metazoa > Arthropoda > Insecta > Lepidoptera > Crambidae > Crambus > Crambus lathoniellus. The sequence goes on from OX453317.1 coordinate 21,779,403, forward strand.
AGGGTATGTGAATGGTTTTTACGAGATACAATACAATCTGTACATCCTTTACATAAGCACTAGCACGCCTCTACAGTGCTGGCAAATCCACAGAATCGGCACTCAATCAACTAGTCGGTAAGATAGAGGAAGCGTTTCAAAACAACACTCCTTGTGGAGGCGGTGTGTGATAAGGTCAAACCATTCTTCATCTTTGATAAGAAATACAAAATACAACTGGATGACTTAGAAAGCTCTCAGGCACAACACAGAGAGCTTCTGATATACACCGATGCCTCCAAGACCTCTAATGCAGCAGGGACAGGTGTGTTCTCAGAAGATTTAAACATACAAATTGCGCTGCCACTAAGTTCATACAACACTGTCTTTCAAGCTGATTGTATTGGCATTTTACTGGCAGCTCATGCAGTAGCAAACAGAGAAGTAATCGACTATGATATATGCTCTATATATTGCCATTATCATGTATGAATGGCCCTTACAGCTGATTTCATAATATGTGAAATCTCAATTCGGTGTAAGTTTTCTCAATTCGATGCCCCATTTTCCATGGGATTGAGATCCACGGAATTGAGAAAATATTACAATTCATCAAATTACTCGAAAATATTATAAATTACAACAATTTCTATAAAACATACTGGCAGATATCAGATAAACACTCAATTAATTTACCTCAAATCTCATTAAATATTTCATAAACAAAATTAATGTCGCACACCGATTTGAGAAATGACCCGACTCCAAAAACACCGAATGATTTCGAACCTTCGAAAAATGCTCCTCAATGCGACAGGTCCCCCGTCCACTCTGCTTGGCTGCTCGGGCGCAACCCCCGGGTGGCGAGAATCAGTAGTGTGCATTCGTACTGCGCGTAGTTAGTGATATATATAGGTAAGCAAAAGTAAATTTCACCGAATTGAGGCACACGCCTCGGACAAAATTTAAATGTGTTACTGTATTAAAACCCAATGATGTACAATAAATATAATAACGTCTAAGGCTTTATTGTCTATCCCTTGTTCTGTGAATGTAGGAATTATAATGAGCAAGTTATTATTTTAAAAGTTATGAAACAATAACGAGTAAATTCTGGAAACCGGACACTCCATTTTAAGACAAATTCTGCCCGTTTTTGAACTTTCAGATTTTTTTTGGCGATATGTAAAACCTGGCTGTCTTCTAGATATGCTCTCCATCAGGCCAAGAGTACTATAAATATGTGTGAATTTTTTCAAGTACTTAATTCAATTTTAAAGGTACTTTTTTCGCTCCAGTAGGTCAATCGGTCGTCTCCGTAGAAATGCCCCTATAATGAATGACAGCGGTGTAGTAACGAAAATTGAGATACAGGTTGTTTTTTACAACCTTTTTATTAACTTGCCATGTTAGTTAGTTAGTTTGTTAGTTAGTGGGAGACAAATCTTGCAAGCTTAATTTGACCTACTTCCCAGTGTCCGATGGAGCTGAAATTTTGTATAGTTTTGGTTTAGATGACATTACAATATTAAAGTAGAGTCAGCAAAAAAGGTTGTCATAAAAATGAAATTTTTACAAAACCTTATTTATTCTCTAAATATATGAATGGTATAAAGTATGTCACTCGTGTATTAACCCCTCATAATGTGACAGTCACTTAAACTACTATTAGCGCTCTCGTAGTCATATCTAGAAATGGACCTAAGTAGGTATACCCTTTTTACAAGCTTTTTATTATCTTGCCATGTTAGTTAGTTAGTATGTTAGTTAGTGGGGGACAAATCTTGCAAGCTTAATTTGACCTACTTCCCAGTATCCGATTGCGCTTTAAATTTTGTATACAGGTTTTGTTTAGATAACAATACAATTGTTAAAAAGTAAAGCCAGCAAAAAGCTTGTCATGAAAATGAAATTTTTACTAAAAACTTATTACTTATGACCTCTCGTCTAACACGAACAAGCCAAAAGCGTCGAGATAGAGCAGAGCTTTAGAGGAAATTTGGCCGTCACCTCAGATAGACCTCTCCCGTGTCGCGTGAGGGACGCACGCCTCCGATGTAAAACGGAACGTAGCGACCGCGTTCGAATCTCGAATATCGTCGTTCAGTTTTTAATCAGACAAGTGCTAGTGTTCAGTGCCGGGAGAAACGTGAGTAACTATTGTTTTTTTTTCCGAGTTTAGATTAGTTTGTCTTTGTATTTTAAAGATATATGTACATATTTTGTTTTTCACAGAGAAATAATTTACTAAATAGGGATTTCCGAAAACTTAGAGAAGAAGATATATTAAAAAAAATGTACCTATGACATTTCGTTACAGACATCTACTGAATAGTATACTAGTGATAGTGAGCAGCCTGCAACTTTGTCTCGCTTGACTTTAGATTGCTTTTTCTAATTTGGATCTAATAAGTTTTCCATGCAATCGGAATTAGGTGCCAAAAATAATTATAAGTAAGTTTATAGAATAAAGAATTCGGTAACTAGATTTTATATGAAAAATAAACAGACACGTATGGAGAATAAAAAATAAATTGTTAAAACGAATAATAAACAAAATATAAATAATAAGCTTTTTTAAGTAAGGAATCAAGGATATTTAACTAATCGTTATAGTTGGAACTTTAATATGAAAATGTAACTTGTTTTATTGGACCTCTTTGAACCATTATCCTGAAATCAAATTTACTACTTATTTAGTATATTGGTCATATCTACGTTACTACGTTATTTTTTTTAAGCTAGTAACTTTACGAAAGCTTTTTATAAATCTTAGTCATTGCACAAACTTAACTAATAGCAAAACACAATAAAACAACAAGCAACCTGCAATAATAAATGGGAAGATGGTGGAGATGCCTTTGCCTTGTAGTGGGACGACCCAGGCTGAAAATAAATAAATAATCTATACTTACTAAGAGAAAAGATTTATTTGTTTGTTTGTTTGTTTGAATTGAATAGACTCTGAAACTACTGGACCGATTTAGAAAAAATTTTGACAATTAGAAAGCTACATTCTTCCCGAGTGACATAGGCTATATTTTATCCCGATATTCCCACGGGAACGGGTACCACGCGGCTAAAACCGCGAGGATCCGCTAGTAATTAATAATTTTAAAAGGCAACTCTTGCAAGTTAAAAACTCAGTTTGAATAAAGAATAACAAGATTCATAAGATAACAAGAACATTTGACAGCAAGTAGAATTTTCAGCGGTTTTTTGCCAAATTCGGCTTTTTGCAATGGGCAAAAACTCCTTATCAATTACTAGCAGTAGCTGAAGTAGCCTGCAATTTTGTCCAAAGAGGTCATATTATGCCCCTTACAAAATCCTTACACTTTTTCAAAGCCTTTATTACCCTTTATTTTGGTGGTAAAAGACGATGACGCTATGTCCTACATCTTTTTAGAATCATTACCAAAATTAAACGCAATCCATCTGGTAGTTTTATGTGCGTTCAAAGCCTTCGTTATGTTTTATATTAAATATATGATTATTAATTATATACTTACATTAAGTGAGAGGGCAATCTCATAACAATTATTGAAATACTTAATCAAATTGCCCGGGCATTTTTTATAATCTTTATCACCTATGGGGTAGAGGTTTTATTACCCCTTTTTTTTCAAAAGTACAAATATTATATACAGGGTGTTTTTCTATAAGTGCAATATCTCTTAGGTGGTGATTGTGCTCATGAATATGAACAACTTTTACTATGGGGCCAACTCTGCAACTTCATTAAAAAAATCTGCTGTTCCATACATTCTGGTCTGGTAGGTATTAACAAACCTACACATACATTATACATTGATAGCATCGAAAGAATTTACTTAAAATTTGTCAAGCATATTTCATACCGGTGTTCACATTGTCGTTCCAATAGTGATGAGATCCTCAGTAAATCCTTATGCAATCGTCGCAATGAGAGAGATCAGGTCTTCCTTTTTAAGATCAATAATAACATGTTAGACTCGTCTTTCCTTTTGAGTAACATTTTTATAAGATGCCCAAGGGCTAGTTCCAGAAATAAAAAGTTGTTCAGTTTTCCTAATAATATTAAGACAAATTATGCTGCCAACACATTTTTGTACAGGGCTTGCAACAACTATAATATAAAATTCAACTCGATTGATTTGTTTATTAATAGTTTTAATGTTTATAAAAAGAAAATAAGGGATATCCTAAATAGCTAACTTTTCTTGTACAACTTTAGTGTGTAAGTATTTAATTGTTGCGATTCCTTTTTATATTTTGTTCTACACTGCTCAGCATGTATTAACTCTTGGTGGAAACTTAACTGATTTCTGTTTATTTATATTATTTAATGTATTAGTATTAAAATATTGTTTGTTTCCCAAATAAATAAAAAAATAAAATAAAATAATAAGTAGAATTTTTGTTCTATTATTGAAATATTTCATATGTATATGAGTGAAGATACAGTAGTGTATGAGTGAAGCACATAACTCGGTATTAAAACACTCGTGGGATTAAAACACTCGGTATTAAACTCCAACTCGAGTTTTAATTTCCCTCATTACCTATATGACAGTCACATAATATACTACAAAGGAAGAAAAGCATACCTAAACTCATCAGGGTGCTTACCATCAACTCTTATTACGGTTTTGTTTAGGAACCTAAACTGATCTGCTTCGCTTATTCGTACCACGACAGCTTAATATCAATGACAGCGATTCAGTGATCGATCAATGACATTTCACAGCCGCTAAGCTGTCAGAAACTCTTATTTGACTTATAACCCGGTCGATTTAACATGTCACCTGCAGGTTATACCCGTCCCTCTCACTCTCCGGGCATGACAGAATCGAGTGAAAGAGACGGGTAGAAGAAAAAGGACACAAATCGTTCGGTCATTAACATTTAGCAATTCATTTGCGATCCAGTTTTTAGAAGGTCAGAGTACGAAAGAAAGCGATTCATTTTAGGAACCTATTCTGAATCGCGCTATTTTTGAATCGCTGTCATAAAGTTGATGGTAGGCACCCAGGTCAGAAAAGCGGGCAAAAGTATTTATTTATTTCGGTTTTTATGGCACCGCATTATTTTCTAGTTGTCTTTAAAACAAAAGAAGAAGCAGTAGAAAGTCAACAACCACTCTATTTAAATGGCAGTGATCAGAGTAGGCTAATTACTTAGTTAACTATGCTTCAATTCAACTAGGAAAAACTGAAAGTCTTTTTTCTGAAACTTTTGTAAGTTTGCATAAGGAACTAAGTCTAACAGGATTTTATTAGTTAAGATGTAACCGGAAAAAATCGACCCTTCCTGCTCCCAACTTACTCAGGTGGGACTCAAACCCACGAACATTCACTGTCCGGGTGAATGCTTCAGGCGAGGAGCATGCGTCCGGACAGGGAGGTTGCCGGACGTCCGGCAGGTTCGCGTCGGGTCAATTTTTTCTAACACTTCATTTTAAATTCTAATAACTATATAAGTACTTTAATTTATACTTGCTTAATATTTTCTCAAAGTTCGGTTATCAACTTCAGTGATCACAGGACCAAAAGTTCGCTACAACTTCAAAGAAGAAAAATTTATCCAGAAGAAATGATACACGAATAAAATAAAAAATCGGCCAAGTGCGAGTCGGACTCGCGCACGAAGGGTTCCGTACCTTTATCTACCTATACTACAACATTAGACACTATTTATGACGTCTATACAACATTAGACACAATATTTAAGATCGAGAAAAAACAGCAAACGTTACGTTTGTTCTATGGGAGTCCCCCTTAAATATTTATTTTATTTATTTTTTTTTTTAATTGAATATACAACCACATATTCTGTTAACATTTGAAGCGTCTACCTGTTGCTGTTATTAATATTGAGCAAAAAACGCCAAAAAAAGATACGTTTGTTGTATGGTATTTATTTTATTCTATTTTTAATAATTGTTGTTGTAGCGGCAACAGAAATACAGTGGGTGGCCAAATTATTAGGGACAGTGCTCATATTTATGTAATTTATAGTTTGTAATATTAGTTTCTGTAAATTATGTTGTTTTTTAAAGTTTATTTTGTTTGATATTGCTACTGGTATCTTTATTATTGTTTTTGGCAAGTGGCTACACAGGATATGCGATTCATCTGTCGATAATGTGACATTTCTCCCCATATAGATATTTTTTCAAAAAAGCGCGGTTTTGTAGTGTTTTTGTTTGTTATATTTTTTATTAGTTTTAACCGACTTTCTTGTCCTAAATAACCATATAAGGTAACTAATTGTTCATAAAACAACATTCTTGCTGTTTTGTCTATGAATTTACATTGTATTAATGTCTACTCGACGCGATAACTTTAATTTTCTAGTTTTTTTGAAAAGTTAAGGCTGGATTGTCTCCAAGAAAATGAAGAGAGATACAAACGTTGTCACAGCATTCTACACATTCCCAAAGAGACATAGCAGCTATTGCTGGGGTTTCAAAGTCTGCCGTTAATATAATAAAAACTAAAATTTACAACAGAAAACCTCTAGAAGCAAATCGCGATGGCAAATGTGTCAGGAAAAGGATCACCACTCTTCATACTGATAGAAAAATCAGAGACATCTGCCTCAAAAATTATAAAAAGAGCGTTGTTCGATTGACCATGATGATGAACGACGATGGTATAAATATTTCGGAAAGGACAATACGGAGGCGGTTGGTCGAACAGAATCTGATGGGTCGGGGCGACCTACCAAAAATCCACGCCTAAGACCTAACCCATCCTATGAAAAAGAAAATACTGCACTGGGCTAGACAACATCAAAATATAACTGATGCGGGTTGGAGTCGAATAATTAAAACTTTTTTGAGTAGTTTAATAGGTCTTTAACGATTTTCTTCTATAAATTCTGTAATTTTACAGGTGTGTTTTTCCGACGAGTCAACATTTCAGGTTTTGGTTGACGAAAGTTCTTTTGTGAGACGACGACGCCCTGGGAAAAAAATCCACGCAGATTGCCTAGTGGAGAGTGGAGAGGGTTAAACACTCCGTTAGTGTCATGGTGTAGTCTGGCATCTCAGCCTAAGGCATGGGGCGCCTATACATTGTTAAAAGGACCATGAAAGGACAATGAGTTGCTTGTACTTACTGGTCTTGGACCAGTACAAGCAACTCATAGAAACTCACCTACTGCCGTAGGTTTTTTAATGGTTACCTGATAACTACTACATCTTTATGCATGACTCTTCTTCTTGCCATAAAGCCAGAAGTGTGACTGCATTCTTGGATAATAGAAATTTCTCTGTTTTGCCACGGTCTGGGAAATCGCCAGAAATAAACCCCATAGTTCTCTATGTGGGAACTCACCAGACTGGTGATGGCGAAAGAACTAATTTACACCAAGCGGCAGTTGATAGAAACTATCATCCGAGAATGAAAAAACAACCCCACACTACAGGAAAATGCAAAAGCGTGCATTAAGAGCATTGCAGCAAAAGGCGGCATTACAAAATACATATTAAAACTTACTTTAGTTACGTCTATCAGTATAATATATACTTATACAAAGAAACTATAACAGTTTTGTATATTTATTATTAGTTTTTATGATCTCAATAGAATACAAAATCATTTAAAAAATACATAAGAGACCTACAACCAATCATTTGTTACAGAAATTCAACTGAACTGTAAAAATAAAAAATCTCAGTACTGTCCCTAATAATTTGGCCACCTATGGTACATCATCTGTGAAAATTTCAACTCTCTAGCTATCACGGTTCATGAGATACAGCCTGGTGACAGACGGACAGCGAAGCCTCAGTAATAGGGCGGGACCCTATTACTGAGGCTTTTTACCCTTTGGGTACGGAATCCTAAAAATGTTCAGTATATTGTTTCCTAATACTCCTTTGAAACTAGAATGTCTAGAATATTTACAGTTCAATGGTTGTTGGCTACTATACGGCCTTTGTGAGAATTCTTTCATAAGTTTGACCTTATCGGAAAACTCCTGAAAATAGTTCACAATTTGTATTCGCGGCGATATTTTGCTCCGAATAAAGACGGTTGCAATGAGTGATTTCGTTAAGGCATTTTCCTTTAAGAAATAAACGATAGTAGTTGTGAAAAGAAATATGTGGGTAGCGTTTCACCCGCGACTTTGCCCAAGTGGTGGTGCCCTTTATGGTTAGTGGTAGGACTTGTTCTTAGTCCGCCTGGCTAGCTACCACCATCTTATCTAAGTCTGACGCCAAAACAATGAGTTTTCAGCATTATTGTGTTCCGGCAGTTAGAGATAAGATAGCCAGTTCCTCAGTGATTGAGGATTCCGGGAGTAGTGCGCTTTCCCTTATCACCACTTATCTCAGGTGTGATGAAGGCTAAGAGCTACCCAGTTGTGGATTAAAAAAAAGTGGAATTCGGGTTCGGCTTCTTGGGAATTTTGAAACAAATAGGTAGTAACTAGCGTGTGTCTTCCAACCTGCCTCCTGATTCACAAACCGCCGAAAACGGAATCGGATTCGACTTCTGTGCTTTTTTTGTCTATCCCCCAGGGTTATTTTGAAACTACTGGCCAAATGCTTAAGTTCGACTCAGAATCTGTAAGTGCACAACTTTCTTCTAGAAACATGGGTCGAAATACCTATTACAATTTTTTTTACTTTTCATACAAATCACACTGATCACGTGATCGATTTAGTATGAAAGTCCAAAAATTTTTGTCGCATTTCGACCCATGTTTCTAGGAGAACATTGTTCACTTATCGATTCTGAGTCGAACTTAAACATTTGGCCAGTAGTTTCAAAATAACCCTGTTTAATGAGTGACAGAGACAGTGCATACATTCCGCTGTCGGGAGCGTTTTTGAAGGTTCGTGAAACAGGTGGATGGTTTAAAATCTATCACTGTGCCATTATCACTGGTCGGTTCAGTCGATTAAAGTGTAAAAAACTTATTATAATTATCTACAGTCGAACCAATACCCACATCAATCGTGAGTATCGTGACCCACAATAAGGCTATTTTCTAATGGATATTAACATTTAATATGGTCGAAAAAAGTTTGAACTTTTTTGACATTGACACTGACCTATAGCTTTGACGCTCTCAAACAAACTATGAGTTGCTATGAGTAAAATGGGTTAGGATTCAATTAGTTAGACTGTACTTTCGCATTTATAAGTCTACTAGCGGCCGCCCGCGGTTTCACCCGCGTGGTTCCCGTTCCCGTGGGAATATCGGGATAAAAAGTACATATAAACCTTCCTCTTGAATCACTCTATCTATTAAAAAAAAACGCATCAAAATCCGTAGCGTAGTTTCAAAGATTTAAGCATACAAAGGGACATAGGGACAGAGAAAGCGACTTTGTTTTATACTATGTAGTGATACTACCGTAATATACGTTACGTACCTACCTCAAATCTTAATCTAATGTGGTGATGATATAAAATATATTTCCCAATTTAAAGTACGAACCGACTTCAAAAAGGAGGAGGTTCTCAATTCGTCTGAATTTTCCTACTACGACCGGTAACGGGACAGACCAAAATATACGTCTAAATAATAATGTGTCTGAAATTGCTGAAAAGGAAAATACAATATTACATTTTAATACGTTTAGTGTGACCCTTATTCCTAGATATGATGAAAAAATCGTTTGAAAGCGAAATTAAAAACATTTTTCTACTGTATATCGTGAAGGGTTCCCTTTCCGCATGAAAGGGTAAAAAGATTAAAATATACATCAAAAGTGTGGGTCAAACAAACAGAATGTGTTACACAGTAAACGCATTTCAGTATTTTATCTTTCTTAAATGTAAGGAATCGCTGATGAATACAGATTTAATAGTTGTTTTTTTATTTCCATATGATATGGTTTTTATCATCATTATCAGCCATACGACGCCCACTGCTGGGCATAGGCCTCCCCCAAGGATCTTCACTACGATCGGTCCTACGCGGCTTCCAGATCGAACCAGCCGCCCTAGACAAGTGGCTTTCTATTGTCGATATCGCCAGTAGAATAGAAAGAAAATGTATATGGGATTGACATTAGCGGTCACGTGACATTTCTATAGCTATCGCGAAATATTTAAGAAATAGCAATAATTCAACGCCCCTTTGGATACAAAGGGTTTTTTTAAAGATATCTACGGCTCGGTAAGGCTAAGGCAAGGCGGCATTCCTCATCGACGATTCGTCAAAAACACAAAAATCTAGTATAGGTATATAGGAAAGACGTATCCGTAATTTTCACATGATGCGGGTGAACACAGGCACTTAAAAAATATTTTTATAAAAAAATAAAACCGCCTTCAAAAAAACCACATCAAAAAAGTAAGAAAAAATTCCTCACCAAATAAATAACGTAAGTACTTTGAAGTCGGACGTGAAACATGTACAATTTTTTGTTGTTTTTGTTAAAACCCGCCCGACTTCCAAGTACTTACGTTATTTATTTGGTGAGGAATTATTTCTTACTTTTTTGATGTGGTTTTTTTGAAGGCGGTTTTATTTTTTTATAAAAATAATTTTTATTTCAGTCTTTTTAGTGCATCGTGCAGGCAATTTACGTGTTTTCTGGTAAATAGGTATGTGATTAAACTGAAAACCTCCTTTTTCGAAGTCGGTTAAAATACCTTGAGGTATCCCCTTTTTAACAAAACATGAATCATCTAAATCGGTTTATAAACAAAGGAGTTATGCCTAAAGATACGTATTAAATTCACATAAAGTGGTAACGAAAACGACAGTATTTTCAAGATTTCCTGAAAACTACTGAACCGATTTTAAAATTTCAAAAAATGGGACCAACTTGGAAACCAACCTGATGTAATAACGTTTGAACCATTTCAATCGGTTCAGCCGTCTTCGAGTAATCGGTGGACATACACAAAAAAAAAACATACATACAGACGAATAGAGAACCTCCTCCTTTTTGATTGAGAAGTCGGTTAAATACATACAGACGAATAGAGAACCTCCTCCTTTTTGATTGAGAAGTCGGTTAAAAAGCATTACCGCCGTAAAAAAAGACGAATCGTCAAAAAACGAACGTCTAACGAACTCTTATTCGTAACTTTATACAATGACGTTTATTAGATATATTTCATGACATGACAGTTATGACATGACATGAAATAGGACGGCGACAACACAACACCCACTAAGTATGTTTGTGTTAGAACTTTATTCGACGTTCGAAGCTGACCTACTGCTTTATCAGTGTACACCATTAGCTGTGGCCCTTTGCCGATGACAGTACCAGTTTCGGCGTGGTTGTCATCGTTTTGTCCATTGTTATTTGAAAGGCAGGTAACTTTAATATGAAACCGCTTAGTCAGCTCACCCCAAACTAAACTTGTTTTAATGCATACCATTAAACAGTCCTTTTATATAAATTGTCTTGCGATGACAAAGGGAGGTTCTGTTTTGAACATTTAGTACATTGTCCTTATGAACAAATTTAATAAATGGGTTATCAATTTGACCTTTATGTTTGAAATGCTCAAAATTTTTGGATGATTGAGTGTTAACCAAGGGTATATAGGTCCTCATGTATTATTTTCACGAGAGAAATACAACGTGCCTTTAACTTGCGCAAATTAAACTTTGATCAAAATCAAATCATTTATTCATTTTTGGCTAATACAGCACTTGTGAACGTCAATGAAGCTACGCTATCGGTTCGCAAATCCTAAGGCGCGGGAGGTCTCGAGAAGAACCAGCCGCCCTAGACAAGTGGCATTCTATTACCGAATTCGCCAGTCGAATAGAAAGAAAATGTATGGGATTGACATCAGCGGTCACGTGACATTTCGATCGCTAATGTCAATCCTATACATTTTCTTTCTATTCGACTGGCAAATTCGATAATAGGATGCCACTTGTCTAGGGGGGCGCACACTCTTCGCTTAGTGTGTGCTCTTAAAAGTCAGGTGCCGTTTTTCTGTCAAGGGGTTTATGATGCATTGCGATGTTGCACTCATCTCGGGCATAAGAGCGAAGTGTCACACAATTCTTCTTGTCGATTGTACAACAATAGTTAGGGTCAACGTTCACTAGCGTGATTTATTCCGCGGCCACGTTTTGATAACGCGCGCCCATGAATCATGAAAGAATCCGAACGAACGACAATATCACTCGGGATCGATGACCTGTTAGAAAGAAATAAAAAAGATTTTTTACGAAATAAGTAATGATTATTTGCCCATGAGGACAAAGGATCGAATAGTTTTGAAGGTGGTAATACTGGTAATGCTAACGATTCTATTTTTAACCCACAGGGGTGTTATAAGTTTAACGTGTCTGTCTGTGGTATCGTAGCTGTTACAATGTCATTAGAATACGAAGGCAAATTTCGCCACTGTTTCCAAAGTTGTGATAGGTCAGGTTAGAAAACGGGCGGCATTGAAGCCAGAATACCATGGTTCAAATCTAGTCCGTATTTTTCTTTTTTTTTTTGCCAAGTTCCTTTTTCTTTGTGAAGTCTAGGGAGCCCTTTTCACTTCTGCCGGCACTCCCGGAGTGCAACCCGTTTTTAGGGTTCCGTAGTCAACAAGGAACCCTTATAGTTTCGCCATGTCCGTCTGTCCGTCTGTCCGTCCGTCCGTCCGTCCGTCCGTCCGTCCGTCCGTCCGTCTGACCCCAGTCTAGCTCATAGACTCTTAGTACTAGAAAGCTGTAATTTGGCATGAATATACATATTTACCACACCAACAAAGTGGTAAAGTAAAATTTTGAAATAGTAGTTTTCAAAGTATTCCACGAGTGTTTAATACCGAGTTATGTGCAGTCTCATACACTACTTTATCTACACTCATTACATTTATTATATGTTTCAAAAATAAAGCAAATCAATATTAATTATAAAATGTGAATTGGTGCCAAACCCCACTCATAGGAGTCTATACGGCCTATTCCTTCTAAATTCAAAATTCTAATTTTAAAAAAGTTTCTGATTGTTGCCGGCTAAAGAAGGGCTTGAAAGAGTTGGAATTCAGGGCCGGTAAATCCTACGGTTGCCATGGAGACTTGATGGAGACTGTAAAATTAAGAAATATAAGTGTTTTATAATGAGTGACAGCTATATCCGGGTGTTTCATAATGGTCATTATGCATCACCCGGATACAGCAGTTTTATTTTTTAAAGTTGACTATGGCTTAAAGTGTATCAATATACGTTCAGGCATGAGTTCATAATTCGAATATTATAACATGAGTGTAGATAATAGTACATTACAGCCGAGGACAGGTAATTTGCTTACCGTACAAGGCTTGTATAGTGCTTTTCTCAAGAAATGCGAGGAAATAAAAAAAACTGTTTAACTAAATAATATTATTTTATTAAAATTTATATCACACATGTTCGGGCAATTATTAAATGTAAATGTTATTGTTTTCCCGGGCACACTTATGTATAAATCGCCCATAATAATATTATTTTAATGATGTATCATTAAAATACGCCAACAACACAGATTCCGAAAACGTATGCGCCTTTTTTTCACTTTTCCAAATCAGATCGTAGGTTTTCATATATCTTTCTTTTGATTTTGCTGGCAGTAAGTTTTCTGTTATTAATTTTGCTTCTGCTCTCAAATTTGGTGGAGTAGGTACATACAATGTCTGTATATGTTTCATTGGCAGAACTCATTTTGATAATTTATTACACAATATAAACTGTATTATATTTAATCAACCGCTGAAAATCATTCCCGCCGTTTTTTTAATATTGGTTAGTGAGGCCATGTCGAACGGTCATACAGCCTAGTGATACTTACTACTTGCTACTAAAATGCGCAACTTCAATACCCGCTTCTGGGCGGTAGATGGCGCTGTATATATTTCCCATACAAAATTACTCGTAAAGGATATTTTGTCTATGATAAATCTCATTTTGTTTTTTCGATTGATGTTCGTGCTAAGCATGAAGCTCGACTTAATACTGAGGTAACTGGAGTTCTCACCCTGAATAAAAAAGTGAACACCAGCAAATTTGACATTTGGTATGTAGTGGCTGTCAGTTGTCTCATATGACCATACGTATTTTTTTTAAAGTGTAGGTGAGACGGAAGACAGCCACTGTGTAATTTGTGGTCACAAAAAATTGTTCGTACTGCACTCTCCAGTTACCTCAGTATTAAGTCGAGCTTCATGGTGCTAAGGGTACATAGCGCTTGTGGTACAATACGAAGTAATATACTCTGTGTATTTAAAAAAAAGTTAACCTAATTATGATAATAATAATGTGGCTGTATAGTGCAAATGTCCCTTTGCTTTTTCAGTTTTTATACACAGGAATAACTAAAGAAAAAATAAAGAAAAAACGTTGGTAGTACCATAGAAAATCACTGCAGTAATGAATTTCAGTACTTACTTACTGCACTAAAATCAGTGCAGTAAGTAAGTAGGTACTGAAATTCATTACTGCAGTGATTTTCAAATTTAGAATGTTTACCTCGGAAAAGTGCCACGTACTGCATTCTTTTCTCAAATATAATATTAACATTTCAGAGCATAAGTGTGCAATAGTACATTACAGCCGAGGACAGGTAAGTAAGAAATTACATTGTCGAGGATGGTTTGAAGCACGAGCCGCAGGCGAGGGCTTTAATCATTCGAGGCAAGGTAATTTGCTTACCGTACAAGGCTTGTATAGTGCTTTTCTCAAGAAATGCGAGGAAATAAAAAAAACTGTTTAACTAAATAATATTTATTAAAATTTATATCACACATGTTCGGGCAATTATTAAATGTAAATGTTATTGTTTTCCCGGGCACACTTATGTATAAATCGTCCTTAATAATATTATTTTAATGATGTATCATTAAAATACGCCAACAACACAGATTCCGAAAATGTATGCGCCTTTTTTTCACTTTTCCAAATCAGATCGTAGGTTTTCATACCTATATCTTTCTTTTGATTTTGCTGGCAGTAAGTTTTCTGTTATTAATTTTGCTTCTGCTCTCAAATTTGGTGGAGTAGGTACATACAATGTCTGTATATGTTTCATTGGCAGAACTCATTTTGATAATTTATTACACAATATAAACTGTATTGATATCTAATCAACCGCTGAAAATCATTCGCGCTGTTTTTTTAATATTGGTTTGTGAGGCCATGTCGAACGGTCATACAGCCTAGTGATACTTACTACTTGCTACTAAAATGCGCAACTTCAATACCCGCTTCTGGGCGGTAGATGGCGCTGTATATATTTCCCATACAAAATTACTCGTAAAGGATATTTTGTCTATGATAAATCTCATTTTGTTTTTTCGATTGATGTTCGTGCTAAGCATGAAGCTCGACTTAATACTGAGGTAACTGGAGTTCTCACCCTGAATAAAAAAGTGAACACCAGCAAATTTAACATTTAGTATGTAGTGGCTGTCAGTTGTCTCATATGACCATACGTATTTTTTTAAGTGTAGGTGAGACGGAAGACAGCCACTATGTAATTTGTGATCACAACAAATTGTTCGTACTGCACTCTCCAGTTAACTCAGTATTAAGTCGAGCTTCATGGTGCTAAGGGTACATAGCGCTTGTGGTACAATACGAAGTAATATACTCTGTGCGCACCGTATTTAAAAAAAAGTTAACCTAATTATGATATAATAATAATGTGGCTGTATGGTGCAAATGTCCCTTTGCTTTTTCTGTTTTATACACAGGAATAACTAAAGAAAAAATAAAGAAAAAAAGTTGGTAGTACCATAGAAAATCACTGCAGTAATGAATTTCAGTACTTACTTACTGCACTAAAATCAGTGCAGTAAGTAAGTACTGAAATTCATTACTGCAGTGATTTTCAAATTGAGAATGTTTACCTCGGAAAAGTGCCACGTACTGCATTCTTTTCTCAAATATAATATTAACATTTCAGAGCATAAGTGTGAAAAATATTTTTTAGGTTACCCCCCCTGCACGTGAAGTGGGTATGTAATTTTTTTTTCTTGTCTAACCCATAGTGTTGGATGTCGTTGGATAGCAATTTTAAAAACGTTGTGGGTTTGTGAATACAGTTTTTTGATTGAGGCATCTGTTTGTGAATTATTAAGCTTTAAAGTGCAAAATTTTGTTAGAGTCAAGTGTCCCCCCCCTACCAGCCGAATGGTTGTTTCTGGATACGTGAAAAATTCACGATAGTAGTACATATGACGAAGTTAAAAGGAAAACTATCACAGCTAAGTAGGCTTTACAAGTTTTTGAGATATAACACATTTTCAAAAACCGCAAATATAACTTTGTCATTCATACGAATACTATGAAAAGCAAAGTTATTTTTTTCTGGCAAAAAATGACAGTGGTATTTTTGCTAGGTGTACGTAATCGGTACGTTAAGTGGGTACGGAACCCTTCATGAGCGAGTCCGACTCGCACTTGGCCGATTTTTTTTGTCTTATTTGTCTCACTCTAATTACCCTATCTAACCCTATCATTAAGTGTCATCATAAAATGTTTACGTACTGACCCGATTTGACCCGAGTTCATATCAGACGTGAACTGACCCGATTTTGATAAAACTTTCACTGCTCCCTTAGTTGAACTTTGCCAAAGCTAATTAAAAAATAATAAGCAATATCTGTCGTAGATATATATAATCTAAACTAATATCACAGAATATAACGGGTGTCCCAAAAGTAGGTATAGGATGATATGTCTCAATAAAACGCGAATGGATTGGAATTTCTTCGTAGTTTTATATTTTTTTATAGAAGAGACTTGTACAATTTTATCTGAATAGAATATCTGCTAAATGGCCGCCACGGGCATTTTTGCTGTCTGCAAATTTTTCATGACACTTTCACACATTTCGCTGCTAATTTCACACATTTCGCTACCTATTTCACCAATAACTCGGCAAATAAAAAGCTCTAAAAAAGGGCTATTCGCGCCATTTACAACCTCCGATCGAGGGATTCTTTAAGAGATCTATTAAAAGAAATAAACATTTTAACTGTTGCAGGACAATACATCTATGAAAATATAATTTATGTGAAAAAGTATTATAATACATTTGTAAAGCAGAGCGATATTACAAGAAATAAAGATAAACTTGTCGTTCCCAAGTTTAGGCTAGAAAAATCCAGAGCCTCATTTCTGGGGAAAAGCATAGCCTTTTTTAATAAAGTTCCACAGCATATAATTGAACTACCATTGCATAAATTTAAATGTTACATTAAAGAGTCGCTGATGAACAAAGGATACTATAAAGTAGACGATTATTTGAATGACCGCAATGCATGGTCATGATGTAACACATAACATAATCACTGTTTAATATGATGTATTTTTATACTAAGCAATTGTTGTATTAGTAACGATATGTATTTTTTTTGTTGTAAATGTCGTTGCCTAACTAAGAAACGCTGGCAAGTTTCTTGCGCCCATTCTTCTTGTCAGTTAAAAAAGTCTTGAATGGGTAGGAAAATATTGACGATTCATAAGTACATATTTATTATGTTTAAGTGAATAAAGAATATTTTTATCTTTATCTTTATCTTAATATTTTGATATATTGTCTATGTTTTGTGGATAGTTGGCGTAGACTTTATCTTTCACGTAGCCCCAAAGACAGAAATCCAGTGGCATCAGATGGCAAGATCTCGGTGGCCATTTGACATCACCTCTTCTTGAAATTACGAGATTTTTCGACCTTTCGAGGAGTGTTTGTAATTGATCGTGAATTTTCGTTAAATATTTGTATAACTTCTATGCGCTGTTTTATTGTGAAACGCTCCACGATTAATTTTACATGTGTCAAGATAACGTATGTCAAATGTCAACCCGCTATCTTAAATATTCCGGAAATAGCGCGAAATTCAAATCCTATACCTACTTTTGAGACATCCTTTATAATAGTACTAATGTCTAATATTATAAAGCTGAAGAGCACAGAACACGGAAAGATTTTTTCTCTTGTAGACTGAAGAGTTTGTTTGTTTGTTTGGTTGAACGCGCTAATATCAGGAGCTACTGGACCGATTTAAAAAACTCTTTGGCCATTAGAAATATAAATTCTTCCCGAGTGTCATAGGCTTTATTTTACCCCGATATTTTCACGAGAACGGGTACGACGTGGGTAAAGCCACGAGGATCCGCTAGTCCTACTTCCTACTTTAATATTATAAATGTGAAAGTTTAGATGTTTGGATGTTTGTTACTCAATCACGCCAAAACGGCTGAACGGATTTGGCTAATATTTATAACACAGATACTTTGTAGCCTGGAGAGGAACATAGCTTACTTTTTATCCCGGAAAATATGACATTCCCGCGGGATAACGTCGTGTAGTCCACGCGGGCGAAGCCGCGGGCGGAAAGCTTGTAATGTTATAAAGTGGACATTTTTCCTGAGTGCTATAGGCTATATTACCCCGATATTCCCACGGGAACAGGTATCGCGGAGCCTCTAGTCCGCTAATATTATAAATTTTAATGTGAAACTGTGTTCGATTGTTTGTTTGTCCCCTTTTCACGTCAAAACGAAGCGACGGAATGACGAGATTTTTTTGTATGAGGATAGCTTTGGAGCTGGAGAGTGACATAGACTTTTTATCCCGGAAAAACATCACATTCCCGCTGTATAACGTCGTGTAGCCCACGCGGGCGAAGCCGCGGGCGGAAGGCTAGTTTGTCATGTAATACGATATCGTTCGAAATGAAAACCTATTTTTTCAATTCGATTAAACCGCGACAAGTAAGTACGTAATTCTCCGATGAAATATAACGAATTGTCACGTCACGTATATCTACTGACAAAATTCGATATGTTATCTGAAATGGAATCGTGTTTATTTGTAAAAGAATAATTTCCACTCAGTCTGGTGGCAAATGTTTGTTCAATCAGCTAAGGGATGACATGAGCACGTTAATACGGGAAAATTGAAATGAAAATTATAACTTTTATACATGCGGTAGACGGCAACGTCTCGTATACTTAAGCGAATTGAATATTGTTGTATGCCAAATAGTAGTTTATGTGACTGTCGCATAATACCGAGTTATGTGCAGTCTCATACACTACTTTATCTACACTCATTACATTTATCATATATTTCAAAAATTAAGCAAATAAATATGTATTATAAAATGGATTGGCGCCAAACCCCACTGATAGGAGTCTATACGGTCTATACATTCTAAATTCAAAATTCTAATTTAAAAAAAGTTTCTTATTGTTGCCGGCTAAAGAAGGGCTTGAAAGAGTTGGAAGTCAGGGCCGGTAAATCCTACGGTTGCCATGGAGATTGTAAAATTAAGAAAAATAAGTGTTATATAATGAGTGAAAGCTGTATCCGGTTGTATCATAATGACCATTATTAAACACTTTTCTTTTTTAAAGTTGACTATGGCATAAAGTGTATCGATATACGTTCAGGCATGAGTTCATAATTCGTATATTATAACATGAGTGTAGATAAAGAATATTTCCGTAAAAGTTTTGTACACTTTTGGCACTTTTTGGTTACTAATTCGACGAATTAAATTTTAAACTGTTTTGAAAAAAACAAAATACTGGTTGCACTCCGGGAGTGCCGGCAGAAGTGAAAAGGGCTCCCTAGACTTTTTCACAAAAGAAAAGGAATTTGACAAAAAAAAAAGAAAAAAATACGAACTGGATTTGAACCGAGGTCTTCTGGCTTCAATGCCGCCCGTTTTCTAACCGGAGCTATTACAACTTTGGAAACGGTGGCGAAACTGCCTTCGTATTTTAATGACATTGTAACAGTTTTTCGAGTCACCCCCGTCTTACGAATTTTCGATCTGACGGTCATTTTTTACCCATCACTAAAAGTGCACAGAAGTTTTCATTTCAAAAATACTTTAAACTCGAGGCCTCAGATTTTATTAGTTAGTTAGTCAGACATAGTGAGAAAAACTCAACTTTGGCGTATTATAATTTATCGATGAAATTTTAAACGAAGAAGCTTATAATCTCTTGAAATAATTTGAAACCTTGAACCCATGAGAGCGTAGAGAGCGAGAGAGCCGTATTCGAAATTAATATACCGATTGGTAGGTTTTTTAATAATCTTTGAGCAAATGGATGGATTTCTCATTTTGTAGGATTAGGGATACGAAAAAAATATTCCCGAATCCCCTCCATTTCATTCTGAGCACGACTCTAGAATATTTTTTGGGATTAGCAAAATCAGAAAGAGGAAAAAGTATATGTAGGTCGTTACTTATATTAAGTACTTACTAATAATTTATTAGGCCGGCCTTATGAAATATGGATTACATACATAATGTAACAGCTATGTGACATAGGTACCCAAGTTGTTGTAGTTTCTAGTAGCAAAGGTAAATGTAATATTTTTTTAGATTAACGATTGTTCTCCGTGTTCGTTAGGACTACCTAGATACGGCGCTTCCTATAAATAGTATGTTACCCCCCTGTTAAAACAGGGGGGTAATTGTCTAACTCGACATCAATCCCAATCGCTTTCAGTTTGACATCCATCACTTGTTGTTGAAGAAAGTTGACAAAATATTAGTTGACAAAAGCAGCAATGGCCGTGCAATATCTTTCAAACTGAATGCGATTGCGATTGATGTTGAGTTAGACAATTTACCCCCAGCTTCGAAAATGCCGCAACTCTATTGATACCGGTTACCTGACACCGGCGGAGTTCGGACCCTCAAACATTGAATAATGAAAGCGCACTACTCCCGGAATTCTCAATCACTGAGGAACTGGCTATCTTATCTCTAAGTGCCACAACACAACACAACACAATGCTAAAAATATACTTACGTAAGATGGTGGTAGATAGCCATTATATAATTAATCATTTTTTTTGTTCGAGCAAATACATACAAAATTTTCCTCTTAGGCCACATTCAAAACCAACAAAAAAAATTAGACGGCATTCGTGCCAGTGACACGACTTAAATATACAGAAATACTTACCTTACAATGCCGAAATGTATTAGCTCCAACATCAATATCAAACGATTGCTTCAAATATTCACGTTGCCATAATGGATATTCCATCAAAGGCTTTTAAATGGCGCATTAAAATCAACATGGCGGCCATAGCTACGATTTTGATATTTATATTGTCGAATCCATTTGAATCCGCTTGGTATTAGTGTAACCCACTTATTGGAAACCATTTTCCAGCAATGGAACATGTATATTCTATTTATCAGTATATATTTTTGGGTTAAGTGGTGTTTTGCCTTTGTATTTTACTTGGTGAATTAGGGAATCTTAAGTAACTGATATTTTAACCACTATTATAAACTTATCAGAGAATAATGAAACCAAGGTGCAGGATTATCACACTTTTTATTTAAGATCGGCACACAAAGTGACAGAGTTTCCACTAGATCAATGCTCAGTACAAGAATGTCCCCTAAAATGACAAACACTCATATACATATCATCTCTCCCCACCCTACCATACGGAATAATCTGACTTTGACATAACTAAGCTAGTCAATACAACAACTAGTCAATTCAACAACTATTTACAGTTCCTTTACAAAATAAGCAAATTAACACATCAGTGATATCATTTAATAACTTATCTCAAATAATATCTAACACTATCGAGAAGAAAAATGTTAGTATAAGTAATTTGAACATCAACACCAAACGATTGCTTTTTTTATTCAGAGGTCCCGGGTCGATTTTGATTCCCAGTGGGGGTGCATATTGTATTCGGTTTCGTTGGGACTAAGGACTAGTCCTAAGTCCGTCTGGCTAGCTACCACCATCTTATCTAAGCGCTTCTCCAGAAAGGGCAAATTTGTCGCGATTTTAACAGCGATTTTCATTACATCACTGTCAATATGGCAGATAAGACTCGGAAGGCCAATACTTAGCGGGCAATGTATGTTAAAACGCGTCTAACTCGCGCGTAGTTCTGGACAGGAACTAACACCCGTTTGCACTAAACTTAAGAATCGCCTAAGTCTTTTCCTAGCTAACTTAAGACATTCATAACAAAAAATTGCTTTGCACTAACCTTAGGACATTCTTAAATGCACTTTAGGCTATTCTTAACTTACGGGCCCAATATCGAGCACCTAAGGCTTAAGAAATACCTATATCAGTGGTTATTGTCTGTGGCATTGTGAGCAAAGAGTAGTGCGACAAGCTTTTCTGTTCCGGTGATTATCTTTGGAACTAAAACAGTTTTCATACGACAGTCCATTTTGACAGCTAATTTCGTATTGCAAGTGACTCTTCTGTCACGGCTGTCACCAGAACAGAAAAGCTTGTGGCTTTTGTATTCTTGTTTGTTAGATAGAGACACAACACATGTGACATACGTCATTCATCATTTATTTAAAAAAAAAACTGTATTATGAATTTCTTGACAGTTGAGCTCAGTTGACTTTTTCTTTTCTCGGTGAATTACCCCTACCAAATAAAATAGACAACGCCTTAGCTTTTGTCTCCTTTTAACTCACGAAGGAATCAATGAGAAGTTTCAACCAAAAAAATATCCAGTGACCTACTTTACCTCGCCAGTTTTAAAATCCATAAACAATTAATATTTGAATTTATTCATTCATTCTCTTATCAAGGCGATGACTAAGTTACGACGTAGTCTGTCAGTGCAAACAAAAATTTTAGCTCGGCTGTTTTAGGCTGTTCCTAAACTAAGATGCCTCTTATCTAGGACAAGCTCAACCCGAGTTTAGTGCAAACGGGCATAAGTCTGACGCCATAATAACGATGTTTTCAGCGCTGATGTGTTCTGGCATTTAAAGTTAAAATAGTTAGTACCTCAGTGGTTCAGGATTCCGGTAGTAGTGCGTTTCCACCTTTAGCTATATCTTCACTTAAGGCCCGTGGTATCGCCAACGACCTTGGGCATAGAAGCGTGGCCTTTATTTTCCCGCCCCGCTACCCGCACCAAAACAGCTTAATTAAACACGCGTTTCGTCAAAACTATGTATTATTTTAGAACGAAAAATACCTACTCAGTTTTAAGTTTAACAAGTTAGCAATCTCTTCCTGAAAGAAACGTGAATATTATATCACTTGTAGTTTAGAAGCAGTAGCGTATTTCAAGTTGAAAACAGCTTCATTTCAATGTTTTTTTTTAATAGTATCTTAAAGACTATGTTTTTTTAAATGCTCAGATTGAAGAATATATATCAATATTTAATATATATTCATTCTGGATTCATCAGTAGGCTAATTTATAAGTTTTAGGGCCTCAAAAATGATCGTTTCACGACTCCATGCGCCTAAACATCAGCTGATGTGGCAAAGTGCTCCCCCGTTGCGACTAAGCTAATTTTGAATATTTACCATATACCTACAGATAAATTGGATCTGCCGCCTCTGGTAAACAACTGCAATAGTGTCTCAATAAATGAACCTTCTGTGAACGTTATCGCCTTTCAATAAATTCATTCATTTTTAACCGACTTCAAAAAAGGAGGAGGTTATCAATTCGACTGTATATATTTTTTTTTATTTTCTTTTTTTTTTTATGTGTGTTACTGTTACCTCAGAACTTTTTAGTTAATGAACCGATTTGGATAATTCTTTTTTTATTTGAAAGGTGACGCTTCTCGTGTGGTCCCATTCAAATTTTATCAAGAACTGGCAAGAAGTTCAGGAGTTATCCTGAATAATGTGTATTTAGACTTTATTTGGGTATATGGACGATTTCATACTTTCATCAAATTAGGGATCATTTTCAAATTTTTTTTTTCGAAAGTTGGTACTTCTGACCTGATCTTACTTTCACCAAGTCAGGACCAGGGGATCAAATCCCAGGAAAATTGAGAGAAATTCTCAAATATAGGCAAGCCTTATGCGTTCCATTTATTTTTGAAGTTAGTCAAGTATTTGCATCTGGTAGTCATCATCTCATAGTGATGAGCTGATGATGGAAGCTACAACTCCTTAACGGTTAGGAGCTGGAGAATATTTCTTTAAGTATTAATCGTACGTATGGGCCAATTGTTATATTCTTTCAGGTATATTAGGGTGAGCTGCTGACGAGAGGTGAAACTCTTCAACAGTTAGGAGTTATATTATGATGTTTTATACATACCATATGCACGAATGGACCTTCAGTTGTATTCCTTCAAGTTATCTAAGTAGCTAAAGATGGAAAGCTGTAAGCCTAGCATGACCACCCAAAACTCGATATGTATCGCATGATAAAGCGATTTCTCGACATTCAAACGTCAAAACCCATAGTCTTTTGACAGTTAAACCGGATAACTTATCATATCATATCGCGTTTTGGTTGGTCATGCTAGGAGGGCTGAATTCCATAACGGATAGGATATTTACAACAATTTATCATAATCACCATGACTGTAGTTTCTTAAGCTACTTCACTAAAAATCGAAAAATAAAACGTTTTTGAAAAAAAATGTAACCGCCTTCAAAACGGATCTTCAAACAAAAATTAACAAACACTAAAAAACGAAAAAAATAATAAGATTTTTTAATTCAAAGGACGATGATACGTGACTTTTTCTAATTTATCTTGGTAGTTACTTACTGAACTGTTTGAAGTCGGTGCCAAGCCAAAAAGAATAAGAACGAAATATACTGAGTGGAATAACTAACATATAAAAAAATACCCGGTCCCAAGCGTGAGGTGTAGGACGTAATTACCTCAATATGTATAAGACGGCACCGACTTCAAACAGTTCAGTAAGTAACTACCAAGATAAATTAGAAAAAGTCACGTATCATCGTCCTTTGAATTAAAAAATCTTATTATTTTTTTCGTTTTTTAGTGTTTGTTAATTTTTGTTTGAAGATCCGTTTTGAAGGCGGTTACATTTTTTTTCAAAAACGTTTTGTTGTTTGTGTTTGACAATTACTGAAGATAATTTCGTTCAAGAGTAAGTCCGCAGCAAGAAGTTTTTGCAGAGAATGAATCGCACTAGGATTTCCCATAAAATAACGGTAAACGCAGCGCAAAAACAAACCGGGTTTTATTCCGTTAGTTCCGATACTCCCGGTCCCGGTATTTTTACTCAATTTAACTTTTAGTCACTCCGAGCAAACAGAGTTTTCATGCTTACGCTAAATTAATTGCAACTGAACAGCGAACCGGTAAAACCGGTAATATCGGAAAATTCAGTTTGATGCAGTTTTGCGTCACAAGCGGAATTAACAGGGTTTATCGTGGAATTCGTGAGATTTTCATATGGGCACTCATTAAAGTTTAAATTTATTTATCGTGGAACGTTATTTTAAAAAGCTCCCTGTTTTTAAATAGTAAAGTATAAGGGTAAAGTTGGTTGTTGTTAAGTTAGCGAATGGAAAACAATTATACTCTTATACCCTTATGCTCGCATCTTAAAATAAAGGATGTCTCATTAAGAACTTGAATTTTAAAAATTAAAAACTATATATTTATTTAATATATTATTATCATTTTTTTCAACATATGTATGGAGGTAGTGATGACATTTAGACATGCAACAAAATATTGTTTAAATTGCCACTGTTGCTCTTTTGGCAATGCAATCTTTTGACGAAATTTTGCAGTACATTTTGTAGTAAGGGCTGCTGGATTTAACGAATTTGACGTGCAATTTCTTCGTTGAGTTCCTCAGTTGTCTCAGGGTGGTTCGCATAGACCTTACTTTTCAAAAAAACCCCAGAGAACATAGTCCAAACAAGTTAAATCGCAACTTAGGCGGACAGTTTTGGTCTCCAAAACGAAAAATGACACGACCTGAAAACTGGGTTTCTAACAAAGTAATTTTTCCCGTATTAACAAAGGTTCTTCCAAGCTATAACGCACCATTTTCGTAAGTCTATGTTTTAATTAAACATTCAAATATGGCTGACTCAACAATTGACAGTAGAAATTGGCGCGCAATTCAAAATTGAAGTTCTTGCTGAGACACCCTTTACATCAATTAAATTCTATTGTTTTTCTCGCATATGTGAGCACGTTCCAAGTAGCTATAGTCAAAGTTTAACCGAGTGATTATAAAATCAAACGCGTTGAAATCTAAGTAATATCTTGAACTAGCTTCCGCCCGCGACTTCGTCCGCGTGGACATTCGAGAAAATACTTAGGGGACCAATAACCAGGATAAATAGTATTCTATGTTTTAATTTCATAAAAATCCGATCAGCCATTTTTACGTGATAAGGCGGGTCCTCCCTCACCAAGCGAGCAGCCTCGCGCGAGGCAGAACGTTTGCCACGTGCGGCGGGCCTCGCACGAGGCTGCTAGTAAATAATAAGTGTCTGCTTTTCAATCAAAAAGTTAGTTCTGATTCTGAGTATCTTAGGTACCAAGAACTTGTTAGGTACCAAGAACTTTTAGGGTACTTAAGATGATTTAGGTTTCTATACCCTATTTACCCCCTGGGTTTGATTTTGGGAAATTACGAAATAGGTTGCCTATTTGTTTTAAGAAGTAAGCCTACAAAGTTTAAGTTGAAATGTCTATTTTGCCCCTGATTTTTCATTCAAAATTTCACCCCTATTTCAACATTTTAGGGGTTGAATCATGTTCAGCGTGTTAAACATCAAAATATAAAAGCCATTTTTGCAATCATCATCCCATAAAACTTCAATAACGACATCCATATTGATTTTTAGGTCTATTTATCCCATTTAACCTTTAAGGGGTTGATTTTCGAAAAAATACGAAATATCTGTTTGCTTATTGGTTTTACTTTCCGACCATAAGCCTAAATAATAAATTTAATGAAGGACTTTCCAGATACAACATTTCATCCCCCTTTTTACCCCTTCGGGGGTGGCATTGTCAAAAACGCTGACACAGGTAATTATTAATTTTCAATTGCCATCCCAAATACAAAATATGAAGATCATAACTTCAAAACTGACGGACTTTCATATTTTTTTTTATTTATTTTCTAAATTAACAAAAACAATTCCAAATTTATATTTAATTGCAGCAAGAGAAACCGCAAGGGGTTTATGTATTGCTGCCATCAGTCACTGACACAATGATAAAAAGATTTTTTTTAATGTTTTTTTACATTTCTCCGGTGCATCGAGGATTTCATTAACTAAATCCGTTTGCAGGTCATTTAACAATGCAGGTAGCAAATAACTAGAACATCTTTTACCATAAGTGTTATTGTATGAGGGCAGCACATACAAAGGTAAGTATGATAGGATACGTAACTTTCTATTCCTTATTTTAGGTTTTAACAAAGAGTTATTCTCGATTTCATCACAAATTACAAACATTTTAATTTTATTATATTTATCTATTATTTTACAATGTGAAAACAGGCTATGATAATCATTTTTATATTTGTTTTTAACTGAGTTAGGGACAATCGTCTTTAGTAATCTAATTTGCAATCTATAAATGTCTTCTATGTATGTTTTATATGTCCTACCGTAGCTACTCAAGCCATATCCTATTATCGAATCAGCTAGTGCATTATACAGCATTCTTAAAATATTATATGGTAATTTGTACTTCAGCAAGCATAGTTTTGCTAAAACAGCTCTTAGCTTTTTGCAAACGTAATCTACATGCTGTTTCCAATTAAGTTTATTATCTATTATCAAGTCTAGGTACATAATAATATGCTGAGTTACAAATTCTAACTCCTTACACTTACAGTGAACTGTTGCGTTGGCGTGCAGGCAGTCATGAGAGTGAGCTCGGATAGTTGGCTGAATTACATATTTGTTGTGTGAAGAATGAATATGGATATATTTTGTTTTTTCATAATTTATACATACAAACATTAATCCCCTATTTCACCCCCTTAGGGGTGGAATTTCCAAAAACCCTTTCTTAGTGGATGCCTACACTGTATAACTTATCTATGTGCAAAATTTCAAGTCTCTAGATTCAGCGGTTTGGGCTCTGCTTTGATATCTCGGTCAGTCAGTCAGTCAGTCAGTCAGTCAGGACTTTGAATTTTATATACAGGGTAATTTTTTTATCAGTGCACAAATTTTTAGGATCGACTTAGAATCGGTAAGTGAACAACTTTCTGCTAGAAACATAGGTCGAAATATGACAAATTTTTTTTGACTCTTCATACAAATCGGACTGATCACGTGATCGATTTAGTATGGGAAGTCCAAAAATTTTTGACGTATTTCGACCCATGTTTCTAGGAGAAAGATGTTCACTTACCGATTCTGAGTCGATTCTAAAAATTTGTGCACTGATAAAAAAAATATCCTGTATATAGATGAGAAAGGTTGGATGTTTATACGTTTGGATGTATAACTTTGTACCTCTGTACAATGTTGCATTTTCCTAGTTGCATTTTCTTTGCACGAAAATGCAACCCATTTAATCTTAGGTTTGTCATCGAGACATCAGTGGGCTAAGTGCTACCATGGAGAGAATAAAAACAAAAAAAAAGAAAGCTGCACGAAAATCTAGACCAACCAAAATTCGGATCAAGCGTAGCTTAACTACAAGCGTAGCTACACCCATTTGATTAAAGAAAGTGATTTATTCGTAAAAGTGTATATATTTTCCGTGGGCCGAATTATTTTGTGACCATCCTGTCTCTTTATAGCCTGTCCGGGTTTTATTAGGGTCCCCATCCATTAGCCTGCCTGTTGCTTTCCACTTTATGACACCTTCGGCACAGATAAAGGTGAAACGGTATGCTTAGATAAGTCGTTTAACCGCCTCTGTGGTCTAGTGCTCCTTGGTTCGATTCCCAGTGGGGGTACTTAAGGTAATTCCGGGGGAGAAAAATATACACTGGAGGCTACCTATTACTACTTAGTTCGCTTGATGTGCGTGTGTGAGGTACAGGTGCACGATCAAAAATTTGGCGAAAATAAAAGCAAAAGTGGATACCCCTATAATTTTTTCAGACTAATAAAATTTTACGTTGCTGGTCTCACCATATGACTTAATTATTTCGTAAGAAAATACGTTACTTTATACTTTTGTTATTAGTTTATGAGTAGTGCTTTGTTAATACCTCAAAACTGCGCACCTTTTTTTTTTTTTTTTTTTGTAGTGAGGGCAAATACTGTCTTTACGTATGTTGGACTCGGTCAGACTCGGGGCCTGTCCCTCGCCGCGCCCAGCCCTCCCACCAAGCCTAATAGGCTTCGCGTCAGGGCTGGGCGGTTCTAACCCCTGCTCCGGCCCCCTATCGAAAAATAAAATAAAACTGCGCACCTGGCATTTTCTATATTTTTTATATAATGTGTGGCCGTCTTTTCCAAAATATTAGGAGAGATGGTCATGTGCATTCGGTGAAGATTAGAACATGCAATAGCAGGATTTAAATCCAAACGAAAGGAAAATCCCTTAATGCAGCAGAAGTACCAGAGTTTGTAGTCAAAAATCCCCAATTTGCCTTCAAGGAACACCAAATAAACATCAGAAAATAAAAAAAAAAAAAATAAACAAAAGGAGGCTTGGAAAAAAAAAACGAAAATGATCAATAATTAAAATTAGAAAAAACTATGGCCAATTACGCTGGACTTACCCTATGTTGTTTGGTTGGTGCACCTTATATAAAAGGACTTGTTATAAGTCCACCTGGCTAGCTACCACCATCTTATTTAAGTCTGACGCCATAACAACGATGAATTCAGCATTGTTGTGTTTCGGCAGTTAGAGTTATATATAGCTAGTTCCTCAGTGGTTGAGGATTCCGATGGATTGGCTTCCACCTTCTGCCTTATCTTTACTTCAACGTCAGATGTGATGAAGACTAAGGTCGGTATTATAGAAGAACACTCAACTGGAGATCTCTTCTCAAGTATAGTTAGAAAGGGATGCAAATGCAAATACATGCAACGAATACATTCATCCCTTTCTAACTATACTTGAGAAGAGATCTCCACTTGAGTGTTGTTTTAATACCGACCTAAGTGCTACCCCGTTGTAGTTTGAAAAACCTAGTCCTAGTAAAAGCTAAGTATTTTGGTAGCTTAACCTACGTAATATATAGTAGACTAGCTTCCGCCCGCGACTTCGTTCGCGTGGACATTCGAGAAAATACTTCGGGGACCAATAACCAGGATAAAAAGTATTCTATGTTTTAATTTCATAAAAATCCGATCAGCCGTTTTTACGTGATTAGGCGGGTCCTCCCTCACCAAGCGAGCAGCGTCGCGCGAGGCAGAACGTTTGCCACGTGCGGCGGGCCTCGCACGAGGCTGCTCACTTGGTGAGGGTGGACCCGCCTAATCACGTAAAAACGGCTGATCGGATTTTTATGAAATTAAAACAAAGAATACTTTTTATCCTGGTTATTGCTCCCCTAAGTATTTTCTCGAATGTCCACGCGAACGAAGTCGCGGGCGGAAGCTAGTATATAATAAGTGTCTGTTTCAAAATCAAAAAGTTAGTTCAGAGTAGCTTAGGTACCAAGAACTTTTAGGGTACTAAAGATAATTTAGGTTTCTATACCCTATTTACCCCCTGGGTTTGATTTTGGGAAAATTACGAAATGGGTTGCCTATTTGTTTTAAGAAGTAAGCCTAAAACGTTTCAAGTTGAAATGTCTATTTTACCCCTGATTTTTCATTCAAAATTTCACCCCTATTGCAACCTTTTAGGGGTTGAATCATGTTCAGCGTATTAAACATCAAAATAAATGCCATTTTTGCAATCGTCATCCCATAAAACCTCAATAACGACATCCATATCGAATTTTAGGTTTATTTATCCCATTTAACCTCTAAGGGGTTGATTTTCGAAAAAATACGAAACATGTTTTTGCTTATTTGTTTTACTTTCCAACCATAAGCCTAAATAATAAATTTAATGAAGGACTTTCCAGATACAACATTTCATCCCCTTTTTCACCCCTTCGGGGGTGGAATTGTCAAAAACGCTGACACAGGTAAATTAAATTTTCAATTGCCAGCCTAAATACAAAATTTGAAGATCCTAACTTCAAAACTGACGGACTTTCATACAAACATTCATCCCCTATTTCACCTCCTTAGGGTTGGGATTTCCAAAAATCCTTTCTTAGTGGATGCCTACACTATATATCGTATCTATGTGCAAAATTTGAAGTCTCTAGGTTCAGCGGTTTAGTCTGTGCGTTGATATCTCAGTCAGTCAGTCAGTCAGTCAGTCAGGACTTTGAATTTCACCCCTATTTCAACTTTTTAGGGGTTGAATCATGTTCAGCGTGTTAAACATCAAAATAAATGTCATTTTTGCAATCGTCATCCCATAAAACCTCAATAACGACATCCATATTGATTATTTTGTTTATTTATCCCATTTAACTTCTAAGGGGTTGATTTTCGAAAAAATACGAAATATGTGTTTGCTTATTTGTTTTACTTTCCGACCAAGCCTAAATAATAAATTTAATGAAGGACTTTCCAGATACAACATTTCATCCCCCTTTTCACCCCTTCCGGGGTGGAATTGTCAAAAACGCTGACACAGGAAAATATTGATTTTCAATCGCCAGCCTAAATACAAAATTTGAAGATCCTAACTTCAAAACTGACGGACTTTCATACACATATTCATCCCCTATTTTACCCCCTGGGTTTGATTTTGGGAAAATTACGAAATGGGTTGCCTATTTGTTTAAAGAAGTAAGCCTACGAATTTTCAAGTTGAAATGTCTAATTTACCCTTGATTTTTCATTCAAAATTTCACCCCTATTGCAACCTTTTAGGGGTTGAATCATGTTCAGCGTATTAAACATCAAAATAAATGCCATTTTTGCAATCGTCATCCCATAAAACCTCAATAACGACATCCATATCGATTTTTAGGTTTATTTATCCCATTTAACCTCTAAGGGGTTGATTTTCGAAAAAATACGAAACATGTTTTTGCTTATTTGTTTTACTTTCCGACCATAAGCCTAAATAATAAATTAAATGAAGGACTTTCCAGATACAACATTTCATCCCCCTTTTCACCCCTTCTGGGGTTGAATTGTCAAAAACGCTGACACAGGTAAATATTAATTTTCAATTGCCAGCCTAAATACAATGTTTGAAGATCCTAACTTCAAAACTGACGGACTTTCATACAAACATTCATCCTCTATTTCACCCCCTTAGGGGTAGAATTTCCAGAAATCCTTTCTTAGTGGATGCCTACACTGTATAACGTATCTATGTGCAAAATTTGAAGTCTCTAGGTTCAGCGGTTTGGGCTGTGCGTTGATATCTCAGTCAGTCAGTCAGTCAGTCAGTCAGTCAGTCAGGACTTTGAATTTTATATATATAGATTGTACAACAAGTGCATAAAACATACCATTTTACCCGAGAAGTATATATCCACCCGAGCCGTAGGCGAAGGTTGATAGTCAATTCGAGGGTAAAATGGGTTTTATCACGTTTTATGTACGAGTTATACACTCTGCTTTTCACTTCAAGTGTGAGGAAAACAAATAACGATATTGCAAATATTAAAAAATAAAGACTTCGCCATAGCGATGCGCGACTCCGAATAATACTAATACTAATCATTCGACTCCACGAATCATTCGACTAAGTCGACTGCGATTGAGATTATTCGACTGGAGTCGACGGCATACGTCCGGCTGTCCAGTGTCCAGTCGCGTTCGGATGGTTCGGATTCGGTTCGACTCGCGCTTGGTCGGGTGGGCGGGATAGAAACTATTGTGCTTTTAATACTGTGCTGTGGGAATGATTAATGAATGAATAACCTATCGTTTATTCGTTTCGTTCCGTATTGACGTTAGTAGTTACTAATTAGTAGTCGTTATTCGAATATAGACATTAGTATACTACTAATTTTGCATTCGAATGGCCAAATTAGTAGTTATGAATTAGTCGAAAAGGAAAATCATTCGGAGTCGCGCATCGCTACTTCGCCATATTGGCGGGAAGACTTTCTTTTTCTTTTTTTTATATGTGGCTGTGGCAGCACAGTGACTTTAGCATAGATCGTAGTCCATAATGATCTTGAAATACTTATTTCTAAGAAAACTTATTAATTTCGCCTCATCATCATCATCATCATGTCAGCCGAACGACGCCCACTGCTGGGCATAGGCCTCCCCCAAGGATCTCCACAACGATCGGTCCTGCGCTGCCCGCATCCAGCGGCTTCCCGCGACCTTGACCAGATCGTCGGTCCACCTTGTAGGGGGCCTGCCCACGGAACGTCGTCCGGCACGCGGTCGCCATTCAAGAACCTTTCCGCCCCAACGGCCATCGGTTCTCCGCGCTATGTGTCCCGCCCACTGCCACTTCAATGATGCAATCCTTCGAGCGATGTCGGTTGTTTTAGTTCTCCTGCGGATTTCATCATTTCTGATTCGATCGAGCAGGGAAATACCAAGCATCGCTCTCTCCATTGCTCGCTGGGTGACTTTGAGCCTTCTTATGAGACCCATAGTAAAAGACCACGTCTCACTTCCATAGGTCATTACTGGCAACACACACTGGTCAAAGACTTTCGTCTTGAGACATTGAGGTATTTCGGACGCGAATATATGTCGGAGCTTCCCAAACGCTGCCCATCCGAGCTGGATTCGACGAGAGATCTCTTTCTCAAAGTTGGACTTACCTAACTGGACCGTCTGTCCTAGGTAAACATAGTGGTCAACAACTTCGAGTGTAATGTTCCCAACATTAACTGGAGCGGGTGCAACATGGGCATTGGACATGATTTTCGTCTTGTCCATGTTCATCTTAAGACCCACTCTTTGCGAAGCATTACCGAGATCTTCGAGCATTGTGTTCAGGTCTTCCAAGGTCTCAGCCATAAGAACTACATCATCGGCAAACCGTAGATGTGTTAGGTACTCGCCATTGATGTTGATGCCGCATCCTTTCCAGTCCAGCAGCTTAAAAATATCCTCCAACGCAGCTGTGAACAGTTTGGGAGAGATGACATCTCCCTGTCTCACACCTCGCTGTAGTTGGATAGGATTAGAGCTCTGGTTCTGTAATCGGACCGACATGGTGGCGTTTTGGTATAGGTACCTCAGCACCTCGATATACCTGTAGTCTATTTGGCACCTCTGGAGAGGCTGCACCACGGCCCAGGTCTCGATCGAATCAAAGGCTTTCTCATAGTCCACGAACGCCAAGCAAAGTGGCAAGTTATACTCTTCGGTCTTCTGTATAACTTGCCGCAGCGTATGAATGTGGTCTATGGTACTGTAGCCTTTCCGGAACCCGGCTCGTTCGGGAGGTTGGAAGTCGTCGAACCTGCGAGCGAGACGATTCGTAATGACTCTCGAAAACAACTTATAGATATGGCTCAGAAGCGAGATGGGTCTATAATTCTTCAAGAGAGTTTTATCACCCTTCTTGAAAAACAGCATCACATCGCTTCTGCCCCATGCCTTTGGCGTTTTGCCCTCGAGGATGACAGAGTTGAAGATCTTCTGGAGGACCTTAAGTATCGGCTTACCGCCCGCTCTTAGAAGTTCTGTTGTGATTCCGTCATCACCCGCCGCCTTGTTGTTTTTGAGCTGCTTGAGAGCCATTCTAATCTCGTACAGGCTGACGTCCGGGATATCTTCGGTATAGTGTCGGGTAAGCTTGGCTCTAGGGTCTTTAGCCTTGCTTTCAACAGGTGTTTGCGTGGAATATAGCTGTCCATAGAAACTCTCAATCTCCCTCAGGATTTCAGGTGTTGACGAAACGATGCTACCTTCCCCAGTTTTCAGCCTCGTCAATTGACTTTGCCCGATAGACAGATCTCTCGCGAACACTTTGGAGCCTTTGTTCCGCTCAATGGCTTCTTTAATACGCTCGGTATTAAATTGGCGAAGGTCGCGCGTCAAGGACTTAGATATCTGTCTATTGAGCTGCCGATAACGATGGGCATCCGCTGAGTTCTGCAGCTTCATTTGGTGTCTCTGATCCATGAGTAGGAGAGTCTGACTGGAGAGTTTCTTCAATTTGGGACGGCGGGTTTTATAGTACTTAGACCCTACCGTGCGGACAGTATCCACCACCATGTTGTATAGATCGTCCACGTCTATGCTGTTCTCAAGGGCTTCGAAGCGGTTTTGAAGCTCGAGCTGAAAGCACTCGGGGTTTTGAATTTGAGCTGGCATTGGTCGGAGCGTGGATTTTATCAGTGGCGATCTTTCGAGCTTGACATCGATATTCAATGTGCCTCTTACCATACGGTGATCGCTTCCTGTCTTAACAGCGTTGATCACACTGACATCATTGAATATGTGCTTCTTCGTCGACATGATAAAATCGATCTCGTTTTTGACTTTACCGTCCGGACTGATCCAGGTCCATTTGCGGCTTACGGGCTTCCTAAAGAAGGAGTTCATCATATAGAGGTTCTCCCTCTCCATAAAGTCTGGCAGCATCTGGCCTCTATCGTTCCGCTGCCCAAATCCAAATTGCCCCACTCTCAGCTCATCACCGCAACGTTGCCCCAACTTTGCTTTGAAATCCCCCATCACAACCGTGTAGTGGGTTTTATAGCTATGCATGGCTTTAGAGATCTCCTCATACATAGCCTCCACTTCGTCATCGTCGTGTGTCGAGGTCGGAGCGTAGACCTGGATAACATTCAGCGAATATCGTTTCGATAATCTGAGTATCAGGTACGCTACCCTGCTCGACACACTTCCGATGGTGGTCACGTTGTTGACAAGGGATTTATGGACGATGAACCCGACACCACCAATGGACTGTTGGTCGCCCTCCCGGTGGTATAGTAAGTTACCGGATTGCAGGGTTATCGAGTCCTCCCCCTCTCTTCGGACTTCAGATAACCCAATGATATCCCAATGTAACTTACTTATTGCCTCTTCCAACTCTACGAGCTTCGCGTCAAGCCTCAATGTGCGCGTGTTGTAGGTTGCCAGGTCGAGTCGTCGGTGTTGGTAGCCGGAGCCTACCCGGAGATTCTTAGCACCCCCTGCCCCGCCGTTACCATAGCCGCTACCGTAGCTAGGAATAGCGGGGCCGCCGGGGACTGGGGGCCGATTTGTTGGTTGTGTTGTCATTTTAAGGGGGGGTTGTGCCATAATCGCCACGCTTGGCAGGCGGGTTGGCGATCGCAGTATTGGCCTTTTGTAACTGGAGACGCTGCTGCCCATCTCCTGATGGCAGTTTTCCCTTAGTTAGTCTTCCCTTAGCTAATTTCGCCTAGTTTTATTAATTTAGTAATTCAACATGGGTATTATGTACAAAATTGAAGAAACAGAATGAAGTAACAAGTTTATTTTAACGAAGTTTAATTGCGTGTGTGACTGTTTACCTGACGACCTTTGTCTTAGAGTCTGAGACTTAGACGAAGATTTTACTTGATGCACTAGAGCATAAAAAGCGATTTTATGCAGCCTATACCCAACATAAACACGAACTTTACGAGCATGAGAAGTGAAAATGATATTTTTAAACAGAAAACCACTAGGCGCCTAATGCAAGCAAATTCATGAGACATCGCTAATGAGTAACGAGTAACGAGCGATATCGCTCATGGGTTTCATACAATCCACCATCCCAGTTCTACCACCGAAAATCTAGAGGCACAGCAGGCTATTATCACCCTTACTTAATTGGTTAACATCCCGCGGATGCGTACCAAGCGCTCTTCTTCCTTTGTGATGCGCCCCGCCAAGGAATGGAATGCCCTGCCTACGTTTGTTTTCCCGAATGACTACAACGCTATTATTTTTAAAGCTAGAGTAAGCTCGCCCCATTTTAGGCTTCTTCTCAACCTTGTGTGAAGCCAAGAGCAAGCCCATAAAACATTAAAAAACACAATTTAAAAGATGTCATCAAGTTATACTTACGTATACCACCAAAATACCTTCTTTTACCCTTCTGTCCCCTCCTCCACTATGCGTTTACCACCGAATCCGTTTACGAGGCAAGATACTGTCGTCGTGATCCTGGTGGCCGCATAATTTGATTAATTTAAGCCATCGGAGACATCCTCTGGAGGACGTTGTAAACGGTAAACAGCCAGAAAGCCATCAATGTGATTTAGGATGAGCCTTAAAGTATTTGAAGACGAGAAAAATAAATGTTGTTTTTGAAAGCACTTCGGTGAAGCAAAGATTTATTTTTACATTGACGACTTAAACACTAATGGCTTTCAGCAAGAATATTTTAATGGGAGAATCATTAAGTAAATGCTTGATTTAGATTACTTTTAAAATAGGGTTTTTTATTTTTAACCGACTTCTAAATCAAAAAGGAGGAGGTTCTCTATTCGTCTGTATGTATGTTTTTTTTTTTGTGTATGTACACCGATTACTCGAAGACGGCTGAACCGATTGAAATGGTTCAAACGTGATTACATCAGGTTGGTTTCCAAGTTGGTCCCATTTTTTGAAATTTTGAAATCGGTTCAGTAGTTTTCAGGAAATCTTGAAAATACTGTCGTTTTCGTTACCACTTTATGTGAATTTAATACGTATCTTTAGGCATAACTCCTTTGTTTATAAACCGATTTAGATGATTCTTGTTTTGTTAAAAAGGGGATACCTCAAGGTATTTTAACCGACTTCGAAAAAGGAGGTTTTCAGTTTGATCACATATCTATTTACCAGAAAACACGTAAATTGCCTGCACGATGCACTAAAAAGAGTGAAAAAAAAAGTTATTTTTATAAAAAAATAAAACCGCCTTCAAAAATACCACATCAAAAAAGTAAGAAATAATTCCTCACCAAAAAAATAACGTAAGTACTTCGAAGTCGGGCGGGTTTTAACAAAAACAACAAAAAAATGTACCTACATGTTTCACGCCCGACTTCAAAGTAGGTACTTACGTTATTTATTTGGTGAGGAATTATTTCTTACTTTTTTGATGTGGTTTTTTTGAAGGCGGTTTTTATGGAATGTTTACCTTCATTTTCCTATTTTTTTATTTTCTATGGGTTCGCTCTTGAACTGATCTAAGTCAGGGAGCAAGATGACATCTACAATAGAGCGAGCTTACCCAGAAGATGCCTGTGTACTCCTATACCAAAACTGCTATGGCTTTAAAGGGCCCTACAGCCTATCAGTCCGCCTAAATATTTTCAAATTTGCTTTCTTGGGGTTGATTATGAGGCTATTACATATCATTTTAGGTATATTTTACAAATAATGATTCAACCGTATCATATTTGGAGCAGCCTGGAGAAGATTTTAATTTAAAACAAGTGACTGAAATATAATAATGTGATATATTTTTAGAATCGGCTTAGTAAGCCCTTTCATTAAATACCACACACGAATTCAAAATTGATTCGTATGGCCTAAAGTTCAATCGTTCCGATTTTCATGCTTTTAACACCATTTTGATTTATGGTTTGAGTGAACTTAGAATTGCAACGACCGAAATGAAGCTCAGTGTCGACCCAAATAGGAAAATTATTAGCTTGATGTATTGTCAAATGTACATTGATGGATAAAATTAATATTGACAAAATTCGGAGTGGTGGCAATGGGGCTGATGAAATGCAAATTGTTTTTGAAAATCATTTAGATTTCACTTAACATACAAATATGGAACCCACTCAAACATACAGAACAACATCAAACGTAGATTGGAAATTAATACCTGTTATACTACAAACAAGTTTAGCCCTTAACTCTAAGTAACGTTAAGTTCATTTTGTTTTGCGCGGTGTTCATACAATCAGGTAAATTTTCAGTCAACCACTTACCAGCAAAATTTGCTTGCGCTTCAGTCTGACCGCAGATACAAACCCTACCGCGATAGTAGTAAATGCGCAAGCGAATATAGCCTTTACGTAGCCGAGAAGTTCTATGATCGTATAAGGGAATAATTTTGAGTGGAAATCTCAAAACTCTTGAGAGTTAGGTCTAATTTATTAATCAAAATTTCTCCTCTGGGAAAAGTTTCGGCTCACATGCAGATTGAGGATTTGAGGCCGTCATCAAAGGATCCTAAAGGAGTTTCGGGAGTTTTGCCTTATTGAATTAAAAACTGGTTAGTGGCTTCATAAGCTTTACTGAGCTCAGATCTTGCATTGTCTTATGATAAAATGTGCATTTTTAGAGTTATTAAAGACATAAGTAATTATTTTGTAAATGTTGCTTCCAGTGTTGCTTCTGTTAAAGCTGATGAGATTTTTCGCCCGTTTTTCTTGTCAGTTATAAGATGTTAGTAAAAACTAACATGTAAATGTTGGACGATTCAAAAGCATTAATTACTCGACTTTGACTTCCGCTCGCGGCATGGCCCGCGTGAACTGGCGATGTAAGTATTCCCGAGAAAATGAGACTTTTTCCCAGGGTAAAAAGTAGCCTAGGTACCTAGGCATATGCTATTTAGAACTCGGGAAATTTTATGGCAATAATTGACTGGCAAATATAATTGATGAATCATTGTAAATAACAATCTAAATTGAATAAACAAATTTGAATCTTGAATCTTGAATCTTGAATGGCGACCGCATACCGGACAACGTTCCGTGGGCATGCCCCCTACAAGGTGGACCGACGATCTAGTCAAGGTCGCGGGAAGCCGCTGGATGCGGGCAGCGCAGGACCGATCGTTGTGGAGATCCTTGGAGGAGACCTATGCCCAGCAGTGGGCGTCGCTCAGCTGACATGATGATGATAATGACGTAGCTTCCTAATCGCGGCTTGTCCCGCGTGAAGTAGACGATGTTTACCGTGGGAAAGAGATAATATTTTGTTTTTTATTCACCATTTTTATCGACTCTGTGGTCTAGTGGTTCACACTACCGATTTCAGACCCAGAGGTCCCGGGTTCGATTTCCAGTATTACCTACATATTGTTTTCGGTTTGGTTGGTGGTAGGCCGTGTGCGTTACCGCCGCAAAAACTTGTGCTTTAGAGAGATGAGACCTTATCAGATAATTAGTGTGTCGTGAGGAGAAATTTGTTTACTAATAGCAAAATTTGTGTGAATTGTAGTTTTTGAGATATTTGACAAAAACAGTTTTTGCCAGGGTCACGTTTTAAACGTTACCCTGGCAAAAAAAGTTGTTTTAGCTCGGAACTAAATACATGAATAGATAGCTTTTGTTGCGTTGTAAATGTTAGCAAACAGCAAAAATTGTGTGTGTTATGGTTCTTGAGTTATTTGAGTTTTTGCTGGGGTAACGTTTTGAGATTTCCCATATCTCAGAAACGGTTCAACGCAGAAGTTTGAAAAAAATACCAGTAAGAGACCTGAATTTGTTTAAATTTGTTTAAACATTAGTTTTTGATTTGGTTGTCGTAAACCAACGTAATTAAATGTTTTCGAAAATCAGAAAAAACTGATTTGTAAGTAAACTATTACATTTACAACCAAACAAACAGCTGCAAAAAATACCCGTAGTAGACACTTATTATGTCTAGAATTTTAGATCTTGTAACTTTACACGATTTAAAGATAAAGATAAATTTGATTAATTTTAGACTGGTCGTACTTTAGAGATCGAATACACAGTTTTCATAACGTTATGGCACATGGCATACATTAAACAAATTTAAGTAATTCATGAACATTCGTTCCTGTTAATTTTAGCTTTCAATTACAGCTATCATGAAAGATATATCATAAACAAGATTGAGACAGCAATTCTTTAATAAGCCGACCAAATTGTAAAGGTCACTTATAAGCGAC
Organism: Crambus lathoniellus; assembly: GCA_949710035.1. NCBI lineage: Eukaryota > Metazoa > Arthropoda > Insecta > Lepidoptera > Crambidae > Crambus > Crambus lathoniellus. The sequence continues at coordinate 21,819,827 of OX453317.1, forward strand.
CGCACCATACGTACGGGCTATCTTCGTAAATTAGCAGCTTAGTATCCGATGTTTTGTACAGTTACGCAGAAAAACGTTATTGGTAAAGTATTGATTCTACTAGTTTTCTATTTTATAAGTAAAAATCATGTTTATTAATAGTAGTTTTAAATAAATACATTTATAGTAATTTGTTGTTTCTCTTTAGTCAAACCAATTGTTTTATTTTTATACCACAACGCAACGAAAACGCCACGCTAAACTTTTTTTACTTTCGCGATGCAAGTCGGTTCTCGCCTCGTTCGCCTATCGCAAATATTTACCGTTTTAAAGTCCATTGAGCGTTTTCACATTGGATTGGACGATAACGGTAACGAAACGATATCGGCACGATATCGTCGGACTGGCAGTTTGATACAATCACTACTAAATGCTTTCACACTGTGTCGTTCGTTACCGTCAACGATATTGTCTGTCGTGCTGATATCGGTGTAGTATCGTGTCGGTGTCGTTATCGTCCAATGTGAAAACGCATATTCGCTTAGATAATGTCGCCCTTTTATCGCACCGCATTGGCACGTGCCGCTTTTTGTCAAAGGTTGCCGCCGCATAAACAAAAGAAGCCGCGTGCGGCGTACACCCGCAATTGAATTGGATTTTGGGATTCGGCATTTATTAAATTATATTTTCTTAAATAATCTATGTTTATTATAAATACAGGTGGTAACGACGGTTGTGACTTGTGACAATTCAGGCGATGATGAGTAATCATATTAATCATATAAAAATGATTATTATTATTATTATTTGTAAATCACTTATTTAACTTCTTTTTATATAAAAACTAGCTTTCCGCCCGCGGCGTCGCGTCGCCCGCGTGGTATACCCGACGTTATCCCGCGGGAATGTGATATTTTTCCGGGATAAAAAGTAGCCTTAGTTTCTCTCCAGGCCACAACGTATCTGTGTCCCAAATTTCAGCCAAATCGATTGAGCCGTTTTTGCGTGATTCAGTAACAAACATACAAACATCTAAACATCTAAACTTTCACATTTATAATATTAGTAGGAAGTAGGATATACAAATTTTCATTAAGATTGACTTTGGTACCCAACTTGAGTGTATTATTTTATATTTGCATTTTATAGCAAGAGCCACAATGCCGTGCTAACTTTACACAACATGTCAAGCCAAGCCATAGTCATATTTTGACACGTGGACTGGAAGGTGACTATTGCTTAACCAACCTTGTCGTGGAAGTGGCACCAAATCACAAATTATATAGACTAGTCACCAATTTGTAACCTATCACGTGTTCTACAGGACTTCCGAAGTAAACTCGCTCTTTGAAATGTCAACGCAGCCGTGCGTAATATTGTCTTGACGCGAGACGAGATGGGAACGCTGGCTCTTCCGACCCAGCCAACGAATTAGTCTGTGTCGTAAACAATGAGTCACACCAACACATCAAAATATGACTATAAAAACTCGTGCAAGTAATAACGGTTTTGGTTTCATCGAAATCTGTCCAGGATTTCCAAAGTTACAGCGTTGTAAAGTTTCACCAGCTTTTGTAAATTTGCTTTCCTTGCGCGCTATTGCGATGACGTCATGTCGCAGTGACATCTCCGATTGCGGCTGCTGCGGGTGATTTCCGTCCAACTGTACCTACATAGAGTCCGTCCGTGCGCAATTTTCGCGCAACTGGTGCGTTTTTGGCGCTAGTTACAGTACATTTTCTTCGTTCTAAGGTTATGGTAAATGATTAGTATTCGATTTCGTCCGCGCGCAGCCGCACTCTAAAACTGTCACCTACTGTCCATTCCACTTATCTGACGAGCACTCTAGGAACAGTTTTTACGGGAAAATGTTTTTTAACAATTTTCCACGCAATTTTTCCATATATATTTCTTACCGTTAAATTAAACTTCCCCCTGGAATACGACAGACATTTTAAAACTAAAATCGGCCCCGCCATTCTTTAGTTTTTGCGAGACTAACGTACATTTTATATTTAAAGATAATCTGACCAGCGAACTTTTGTACGCAACTGTACTAACAAAATATCCATAACATCCCGTTCATTTAAGATGGTTACGCTTATGTATGGCGCGGTCGCTTTTACGTGACCTCTACAATTTGGGCGGGTTACTAGAGAATTGTTGTCATGTTCTTGTTTTTGATATATCTTTCATGATAGCTGTAATTGAAAGCTAAAATTAACAGGAACGAATGTTCATGAATTACTTAAATTTGTTTAATGTATGCCATGTGCCATAACGTTATGAAAACTGTGTATTCGATCTCTAAAGTACGACCAGTCTAAAATTAATCAAATTTATCTTTATCTTTAAATCGTGTAAAGTTACAAGATCTAAAATTCTAGACATAATAAGTGTCTACTACGGGTATTTTTTGCAGCTGTTTGTTTGGTTGTAAATGTAATAGTTTACTTACAAATCAGTTTTTTCTGATTTTCGAAAACATTTAATTACGTTGGTTTACGACAACCAAATCAAAAACTAATGTTTAAACAAATTTAAACAAATTCAGGTCTCTTACTGGTATTTTTTTCAAACTTCTGCGTTGAACCGTTTCTGAGATATGGGAAATCTCAAAACGTTACCCCAGCAAAAACTCAAATAACTCAAGAACCATAACACACACAATTTTTGCTGTTTGCTAACATTTACAACGCAACAAAAGCTATCTATTCATGTATTTAGTTCCGAGCTAAAACAACTTTTTTTGCCAGGGTAACGTTTAAAACGTGACCCTGGCAAAAACTGTTTTTGTCAAATATCTCAAAAACTACAATTCACACAAATTTTGCTATTAGTAAACAAATTTCTCCTCACGACACACTAATTATCTGATAATAATAATAATAAATAATAATAATAAATAATCTTTATTCAGTACCTTATTTTGTTTTACAAAGACAGGTGTGATTGGGTCCTCCTTTTAAGAGCATAAGCACCCGTGTTAGGAGATCCCGCTCTTCCATTACAATTATGTACTTACATAAAATAAGATACAATACAAAACAATCATCTTACTTCTATTATTATATCAATTTATTTATAATTTTAAGTTAAATTAAATTTATGCAAGAAGAACGAAAGGAACCAAGTAGCCAGAGTGTGTGTGTGTGTGTGTGGGTGTGTGTGTGTGGGTGTGTGTGAGTGTGTATGTTTGTTGTATTCTTTATGTGTATGTATGATGTGTGTGAGTGACTATAACATACTATACTGTGTCAGCTAAGTTAGCAGCACAGGGCCTCAGTTTCGTTGTAGCTCCATGTTTTGAGGATATTAATTAAGGATTTTTTACATTCATGCTTATTCATAGAATAAATGTTCAATATCTTATTTAATTTGTTGTACAGTTTAGCAGATTGACAGCGGAATTGTCTCCCAGCAAAAACTGACTTCACCGTCTCTACTACAACAACAGTAAGATGATGATGAAGAGATGATAAGGTCTCATCTCTCTAAAGCACAAGTTTTTGCGGCGGTAACGCACACTGGTAGGCCTTGTTCTTAGTCCGCCTGGCTAGCTACCACCATCTTATCTAAGTCTGGCGCCATAACAATGATTTTTACGTGTTCCGGCCGTTAGAGATGAGGTAGCCAACCACTAGAAGACGACGTTATCCCGCGGGAACATGATATTTTTCCGGTATAAAAAGTAGCCTATGTTCCTCTCCAGGCTACAAAGTATCTGTGTCCCTAATTTCAGCCAAATCCATTTTGGCGTGATTGAGCAACAAACATCTAAACATCCAAACATCTAAACTTTCGCATTTATTATATTAGTAGGATGCGTAGGAAATAGGTACTGTAAGGTGGGTTATTAGTAATAACCCATCTTAAGTAAGTACGTAATAACTTATTACTTTGTAGGTGATTAGTAGGAGATATTTATGCTGTAGCCATGTAAGCCTTTTTAACAATAGACACCTAACGTTCGAACGTACCCCTTTATACCTAACCATTCATCGAATCGACGACTATTTTTTGTGGTTCAAAATTATTATATACCTATATATACATTATTCTGTTACGTTTAATACATACATAGTTTAATAAGGTATTATTTTAGTAAATAAAACAATAAGTAGTGTTTCAGATCAATATATTTATTTAAGGACAATTTTTGGTAAGGCACTTATGAAACTAGGTCACATGAGATCACTTACTTAAAAAAAAAAATTAAAAAAAATTTACAAAAATAGCCTATTCTTCTTTGGCGAAACATAATTATAATAGTTTTCTTATTTATAAGAAAAAATAAAAACTAATTTTTGGAAGCACATACTTTAATTTATGCCCTGAGCACATACTTTAATTTATGAGTATTTAAGCAATTATTCGAAAAACGACGCACTTACCTGGGCGACACGGCCTCCTCCGGAAAGAGCTCGGCGAGCACTGATTTAAATAGCGACGACGGCACGACGATCGGCGCTCTCGATAAAAAGATATAGCTATATTTCCGACGGGTATTCGTCGATTCGACGAAGGTTAGGTGTCTAGGGTTAAAGAATATGATTATTTCAAATCTTTATTAGAAAAGGTAGTTGACACATTCTAAGTTAAACTGCCTACGAGGCGAGATCCCTAGATAATAATAAAACTAGCTAAGCTAGTCATGAATCAAAATACATTTATTAAAAAAAAAAACAAGTTCCATAAAGTGTACTTCCTTTGCTAGCTAATATTAAAGCTGTGGAGCGTCGGAGCTTCACAGTACATACCTACATGCATGCGTAGTGTTCGATCACCGGAACTTTTTTATTATAGGAAATCCGTCTCAGTAACGTAACCTATAGCTACCTTTGCGAACCTAAATGCAGTGCTTCACAAATGTCTGAATCTCATTCAGTCGAATTCCCCTTTGGTCCTGATTAATTTGAAGCGCGCGAACGATTCATCTCAATTGAATGTTCCTATTGGAAACTTTGAAGCGTAGATCGATGAGTCGGTGTCGGTAGTTGGCCCACATGGGCTGGTAAATAGAAAACTTGCTTAATTACATTGTAGAACTTAGAGCGAGGACTCCGTGGCACAATCGTGGTTGATAAGCAAGTTTTGCAATGGCCGGTCACAAGATGGGTGATCAAAATCTTTTTCCCACTCATACTCTGAAATGTTAACATTCGATTTGAAAAAAGAATGCGGGGTTTCACATTTCCGAGGTGTTCACCTACGAAATGTGAAATTCTAAATTTGAAATTCAATGCGGAAATGCATTTCAATAAGTGCGGAAAGTAGATAAGCAAGTTTGGCAATGGCTGGTCACAAGATGGGTGATCAAAAAATTTTATGTCCAGCTCCTCGCTTCGGAAGATACGTTAAGCGGTTGGTTATCATCATCGCCCGCCATTTTGATGTTCCACTGCTGGGCATTGGCCTTTCTATGTATGGACAAGGGGAATGTGCCATATTGCACCACGCGGGCCCAATGCTGATCGGTGGGTGTAAACGTCTGCAAATGCAGTCGGGACCAACGAATTGACGGCTTTTGAACATGGAGGAGCTCAAGTTTTTTTTTGTTTTATGGGATTACTATTGGCTTCACACTGAACCTTAGGGTTGAGAAGAAGCCTAAGATGGAGCGAGCTTACCCAGAAGCACTCTAGCCAATTCACTCTAGCTTTAAAAGTTATAGGGTTGTAGGGTAGGTAGTCATTCGGGAAAACAGACGCAGGCAGGGTATTCCATTCTTTGGCGGTGCGCATATCACAAAGGAAGAGGAAAAGCGCTTGGTATGCATTCGCGGGAAGTTGACCAAGTAATGATGATAGCCTGCTGTGCGTCTAGATTCTCGGATGGTAGAATGAGCTTATACAGCTCAGAAGCACGCTCACCGAACATAACAAACATACAACCGAGATAACAACTTTTTGGTCCATCTCACGACTAACCATAGCGAAAGTTGCTTAACCGTCACAATCGCTCCTCAACTCAATACTGTAAGCGAAACTCACAATTGAAACTAGATTGAATGGAACTCGAACCATGGTTGAAGTTTTCTCGATTACTTTAGATATTGCAACTTGTTACTTATTGGTAGCTGCGGCTACCAGGGTGCCTACCATCAACTTTAAGACAGCGATTCAAAATTAGCGCGATGCAGAATAGGTTCCTAAAATGAATTGCTTTCTTTCGTACTCTGACCTTCTAAAAACTGGATCGCAAATGAATTGCTAAATGTGAATGACCGAACGATTTGTGTCCTTATTTCTTCTACCCGTCTCTTTCACTCGATTCTGTCATGCCCGGAGAGTGAAAGGGACGGGTATAACCTGCAGGTGTCATGTTAACTTGGCCAAGTTATACGTCAAATAAGAGTTGATGATAGCTCAGCGGCTGTGAAATGTCATTGAATGATCACTGAATCGCTGTCATTGATATTAAGCTGTCGTGGTACGAATAAGCGAAGCAGATCAGTTTAGGTCCTAAACAAAACCGCAATAAGAGTTGATGGTAGGCACCCAGATTCGCTGTTGAAAGTTTGTTTGTTGCTTTCCATGGGCAAGAGTAGTTTTATCTCGCTTGATTTAATAAATTCATTGCCAGTAATGACCTATGGAAGTGAGACGTGGTCTTTTACTATGGGTCTCATAAGAAGGCTCAAAGTCACCCAGCGAGCAATGGAGAGAGCGATGCTTGGTATTTCCCTGCTCGATCGAATCAGAAATGATGAGATCCGCAGGAGAACTAAAACAACCGACATCGCTCGAAGGATTGCATCATTGAAGTGGCAGTGGGCGGGACACATAGCGCGGAGAACCGATGGCCGTTGGGGCGGAAAGGTTCTCGAATGGCGACCGCGTGCCGGACGACGTTCCGTGGGCAGGCCCCCTACAAGATGGACCGACGATCTGGTCAAGGTCGCGGGAAGCCGCTGGATGCGGGCAGCGCAGGACCGATCGTTGTGGAGATCCTTGGGGGAGGCCTATGCCTAGCAGTGGGCGTCGTTCGGCTGACATGATGATGATGATGATTATAAAATAATTCTCGGAATAGTGCGCTTCTATACCTTCAACCATATCATCACTTAATATCTGGTATGTTGAAGCCGTTGTGAATAAAAAAAAATATTGGACACCATCACATACAATGTTCTAATACCAAACTATAGCAGCTAGAGCACTAGTATTATGGAAATTGGAAACAACGACAGGTATTGCCACATACACTCAGACCAGGCCGAGTGGTGTACGCACCGGTTTTCAAGGTGCCGCTATCCCTGGAGGTCCCGGCACAGAATAAATAATAGTACACAGGTACAGAACTTGCACTCTGCTGAACCATTTAAATAAATAGCAACTCTAATTACAACGTAATAAAGTGGAATTCAGCTTGTACGGCGCTAATTACGAACGGCCAGACGTTGCATCTCTTTCTATCGCATATATTCTAGCTCTTTTTCGGATCTAAGTTCTATGGATTTAGCATTGCCGCTCCCATCGAGTGACACAAGCCTGGTCCCGGGTTTGATTCCCGGTCGTATAAAACCGATATTTAAACCGCACTTTTCCACCACCAAACAGACGTGTTGCAGGTTGCCATACATATTGGTATACCATTACAAAGTTACGCACAGATATAACACTTTAAGTCCTCTTTTATCATGCAAACAGCCAAGAAGTGGAATGCCCAAGCCTCTGTTTTTCCGAGTAGCTACATACAACCCAAACCTCTTCAAAGTTTAACCGCTTCTGTGGTCTAGTGGTCCACACCACCGATTTCAGACCCAGAGGTCCCGGGTTCGATTCCCAGTGGGGTACATATTGTATTCGGTTTGGTTGGTGGTAGGACTTGTTCTAAGTTCGGCTGGCTAGCTACCACCATCTTATCTTAGTGTGACGCCATAACAATGATGTTTTCAGCATTATTTTGTTCCGGCAGTTAGAGATAAGAAAGCCAGTTCCTCAGTGATTGAGGATTCTGGGAGTAGTGCGCTTCCACCTTCAGCCTTATCAACACTGGTGTGATGAAGGCTAAGTGCTACCCCGTTGTAGACAAAAAAAACTGCAAGTGAATAGACTTCTTCTGGGTGAACTCGCTCTACGTTAGCTCTCTTCTTCATCCTTGGGCCATATTGAGGTCAAGAGTTAGCCCATTTAATATAAGTAAAGAAAATAACAAATAGCGTTCGTAAACAATCTTTTATTCCATAAAGATGAAGGAGAACATAAGAAGTGATTATAAATAACTTAATTTGAAACTTTCAACGAATCCCCCGGGAAGATTGGTCAAATTTCCCACGTCGGGAACCATAAGGAGGCAAACTTCGTTAATAATAAGGTGCTACAAATCGGATACGAGATCGCAAGTTCCCCCGCGTGTGGCTTCGACGGGCCTCTTGAATTATTAATCAAAACATTACCAAGTTTCTTCAGACGAGCGGCGGTGCAAGTTAAGAACTGATGGAGATTGTCTTTAGAAGCGTCATGGTGCAAGTCAAGAACTGATGATGTTAGTCTACATAGTCTATTGCTGATAGTCTACTGATGTATCAGAAACGGAAGTGAATAGCGTTAGAAATCGCTAGATCTCGCAGGGTGTGGCTTCGAAGGAATTCTTGGATTATGAATCAAAACATTACCAAGTTTCTTTAGAAGAGCGGGGGTGCAAGTTAAGAACTGATGGAGAATGTCTTCAGAAGTGTCATGGTGCAAGTCAAGATCTGATGAAGATAGTCTACATAGTCTATTGCTGATAGTCTACTGATATATCAGAAACGGAAGTGAATAGCGTTAGAATTAGAAATCGCTAGTTATCTCAGGGTGTGGCTTTGACGGGCCCCTTTTATTATTAATCAAAACATTACCAAGTATCTTCGGAAGTGCGATGGCACAAGTCAAGAATAACTAAAGCGTGCGTAGAACGTTAAAAGTCACTTAGATCTCTCAGAGTCTGGCTTCGACTTAATCAAAACATTATCAAGTGTCTTCAGAAGCATGTTTGGTGCAAGTCAAGAACTGATGAAGAAAGTCTATAAATCACAAACTGAAGCGTTTAGGGTTTTGCGTTAAAATCGCTAGTTTTCTCGGAGTACGGCTTCGGCGGGTCACCTGAATTATTAATCAAAACATTACCAAGTTTCTTCAGAAGCGTTTGTATAAGTTCAGAACTCTTGAAGATACTCGTAATTTACATAAGAAACTGAAGCGTAGGTCATAGCGTTTAAGATTAAAAATGTAGACAATGGGAAGTAGGTACCTAATTATGTGTGTATAATATGTCTGTCTATCTAAAATTATGGTAATATCCAAAAAACCCTCTAATATATCGCTTTTAGCGAATCATTTTCAATGAATGAAATGAAATTTAAAATGCTATCAAAAAGCATCGGATGTTTACCAAAGTTTTCCGTATTTATCTTAAAGAAATCAATAATAAGACGGTACCTAAATAATACAAATTGTACGGATTAGATAATATTCACTATAGTTACTCTACATACCTATTTGAATTATACTTTTTCATCTTACATCAACATCTTCAATAATCGCTACTTCTCATAACTTAGAAACCTAGCTTCATAAACCGCTTCCTCCCATAACTTAAGCGACTCGTTAAACCAACGGAGCGTGCTTAAATCTTTAAGTTGAAACACAATAACTCAAGTTATGTTGTACAGGGACGTAAATTCACAGTTCATTACACAATAATAAACACTGTGAAATAACTTAGTAACTTAGTGTGTGCGATTATTATAACGACTTACTTAAAGTTGCTTTTGTTCGTAAGTAATCGAGTGAACAGTTGCGGAGTGTAACTTAGTTATAAAACCGGAATCGGGGTAAACGAAACGATATGAATTGTTGATTGAATTGAAACAACGTAAATATAAGGCCTAGAACACACGGTGAAACGCAACTGCAATGAAACTCTTTTGATATTATTGGTTGGAAGTCAATTAGATATTAACCTTTTCCACGTATGGCGCAACCTAGATGTGATAAAAGTATCTTACAAGCAATCATGGGCGTACCCAGCATTTACTTCAGGGTGGGGCAAATTTACTTCATTTACCTACTTCCGGGTGGGGCAAAAGTATGGAATCTCGATATTTTGAGCATTCTATTTCTACTATCTATCTACTAATATTATAAATGTGAAAGTTTAGATGTTTGGATGTTTAGATGTTTGGATGTTTAGATGTTTAGATGTTTGGATGTTTGTATGTTTGTTACTCAATCACGCCAAAACGGCTGAACGGATTTGGCTGAAATTTGGAACATAGATACTTTGTAGCCTGGAGAGGAACATAGGCTATTTTTTATCCCTGAAAATCACATTCCCGCGGGATAACGTCGTGTAATCCACGCAGGCGAAGCCGCGGGCGGAAAGCTAGTTCTTTATAAGCTTTTCAGCTTGAAGTCGGGTCGGAGGGTGGGGCAAGCGCCCCCTGCCCCTTCTTGGGTAAGTATGCCCATGCAAACAATGTTTTAGTTAATGTTGATTGCAGGACGGAGCTAAGTATGGCTATACTATTTAGTATTCTGTTCTGTGGTATGGCGCTATAAGCAGTAGCTTATAGCGCCGTCTCGCTTACAATATTACTAGGTACGTACGTCTAAAATTGTTGGACAGTTTTGTAGTGAGGCCCCAGAATGTACTATATCCCTCCACACGGACCCAATGCGGACTGGTGGGTGTTAAACTACCAACGCAGCCGCGGCCAACGGCTTAACTTGCCTTCTGAATCACGAAGGAACTCCTTAAAATAAGTTTTTGGTCACCCATCCCTTGACCAACCGTTGCAAAAGTTGCTTAACCTCAACGATCGCTACGGGTTCCTCTCAAGCATAATGTTAAATTTTAAAGTAAATAGTAAGATAAAGTTCAACACCCTCAGTTCATTCACACCAAAACGGTACCATTTTTGTTATCGGCCACTTAACCAGACCTTAATAGTAGGTGCAGATAAGGGACGTCTTAAGAAATGGTCAAGGGTGAGCGGTATTTTGTGGCCCGATGGCGCACTGGTACTAATCATGGTTATCCCATTACGATACTTTTTTTTTATTGATCTCGAGGCATTAATTCTCCAATACATTTGACGACCGATTTGGCGCAGGTAGCCTACCTGCTACCTGCCTTCTGCGCCAGAGGTCTCGGGTTCGATTCCCGAACAAGACAAATATTTGTGTGCATGAACATAATATGTCTTTTTGTCTTGGTCTAGGTTTATTTACAAAGAAAAAAGTATTTAAGTAATATATTTATCCGTTATCAAGTTTTAAATGACACAGTTTCTCAATGAAATTTACATGGGCTTAGATAATTGGTGTGATTGTAAAAAGTTATTTATTTATTTATTTGTATAGTGAGTCTTACACTAACATTACATGCTACCAGTAGGTATCCAACCAAACTGTCGATTCAAATATAATTTCCGGCGACTTAATGGCGTCGGATACTTTTTTATGTGATGCTACACCGAAACATTTCGATTAGACATTGTCAAGGGGTCACAAATTCGAAAGTATATTTGAAAACCGGGTTTACGGTTTTAAATTCGTGTCAAAACCGGTTTTCCGGTTTTTTCGGTGATTTCCATTCTATTATTTCATGTTAATAAAAATAGAATGTCAAGAAATATTCTTAATTAATCAGCCTTAACAATAATTTGTTACAATAATATTACTAATTAGTGCCTCTTGGAACATCCCTTAAAGTCAAATTAAAATTATATTCTTCATCATCATGTCAGCCGAACGACGCCCAATGCTGGGCATATGCCTCCCCCAAGGATCTCCACAACGATCTGTCCTGCGCTGCCCGCATCCAGCGTCTTACCGTGAACTTGACTAGATCGTCAGTCCACCTTTTAGGGGGCCTGCCCACGGAACGTGGTCCGGTACACGGTCGCCACTCGAAAATTCCACCCAAACGGCCATCGGTTCTCCGCGCTAAGTGTCCCGCCCACCCACTGCCAGTTCAACGATGCAATCCTTCGAACGATGTCGGTTGTTTTAGTTCTCCTGCGGATCTCATAATTTCTGATTCGATCGCGCAGGGAAATACCGAGCATCGCTCTCTCGGTGACCTTGAGCCTTCTTATGAGACCCATAGTAAAGGACCATGTATCATAACTGGCAACACACACTGGTCAAAGACTGTCGTCTTGAGACATTGAGGTATTTCGGACGCGAATATATGCCGGAACTTCCCGAGCGCTGCCCATCCGAGCGGGATTCGACGAGAGATCTCTTTCTCGAAGTTGGACTTACCTAATTGGACCGTCTGTCCCAGGTAAACATAGTGGTCAACCACTTCGAGTGTAATGTTCCCAACTTCAACCGGAGCGGGTGCAACACTGGCATTGGACATAATTTTCGTCTTTTCCATGTTCATCTTAAGACCCACTCTTTGAGAAGTATTACTGAGATCTTCGAGCATTGTGATCAGGTCTTCCAAGCGCTCAGTCATAAGAACTACATCATCGACAAACCGTAGTTGTGTTAGGTTCTCACCATTGATGTTGATGCTGCATCTTTTCCAGTCCAGAAGCTTAAAAATATCCTCTAACGCAGCTGTGAACAGTTTCGGAAAGATGACGTCTTCCTGTCTCACACCTCGCTGTAGTTCACAGAGCTCTTATCCTATCCTAACTTTTTGTTTCTGTAATCGGACTGACATGGTGGCGTTTTGGTATAAGTACCTCAGCACCTAGATACCTGCAATCTATTTGGCGCCTCTGGAGAGGCACCAAATAGATTGCGGCACCGCCCAGATCTCAATCGAATCAAAGACTTTCTCATCGTCCACGAATGCCAAGCAAAGTGGCAAGTTGTACTCTTCGGCCTTCTGTATAACTTGCCGCAGCGTATGAATGTGGTCTATATGGTAGTTTATGTAGCCGGCGGATAAGAAGACTTTTTCCACTCTTCTACTTAGTCTGCGGGTATGAACTGGGATGATCTAATATTGTTTTTAATGGCTCTGGCTTCTAGAACCGTTTGAGCACTGCGTGAAACCAGTGTTGCTGCTAGATCCTATTTCCAGAAATCAGGTAGAGTGGGATTTTTTTTGCCAAAAATGTCGATCAAAGTTAAAAACCGTAAAATCGAAATAACCGGTTTTGTCAAATCTTAAACCCGGTTTCAAAAATTTGCGGCAAACCCGGTTTACTCGGTTTTTTCGATTTCGGTGAAACCGGTTTTGTGACCCGGTTTGTGTGAAAATTAAGGGGATCGATGACAATTTGTCATCGATCCCCTTAATTTTTTTAATTGACACATATTTTGCAACACATCATTTCATTCAATACGTTCGCCTTTATGGAATAGGTACGTAATAAGAGAGGATTTCATAAAACAACTGCTCATATTGTGAGGTCAAGTGTAGGTACAGTCGAGGACAAACTCGGTGAACCACCTCTTACTTCTTTTCACGTGGCTGGTGCCTCGCCATTCACGCGCAGACCCTTTTACTATTTTTTTATTTATTAAACTAGGGTAGTACAATGCATAAGCAATTACGGATAGGGACTGCAACTGAACGGTGAGACGCCTCCCACAGGCCCCCAAAATGGCTAGCATAGGGAGGGTTCATTCTGAATGTGATCCCTTGAGAAACTGCGTATTCTTTAATGTCGTCTGAACAATTGTGAAGAAAAGTTTTGAATTCGTTCATTAGACCAACAAAATTCTTTCCGTTATCGGAGAATATTTCTAACGGTTTACCTCGGCGAGAAATAAAACGTTTAAGTGCGAGTAAATATGAATTAGATGAGAGGTCGCTTACGAGCTCTAAATGAATAGCGCGTGTCGCAAAACAAATAAATAAACAAATATAAGCCTTAGTCGTCTTTGCACCTCGACCTCGACGGTTCAGTACGAGCACAGGCCCAGCATAATCAACCCCGCAGTACTTAAATGGAAATCCAGATTCTAACCTTTCCTTCGGCAAATTACCCATAATAGGCTGGATATTTTTCTTTCGGAATCGATCGCAAATAACGCACTTACGGTACGTCCTTCCAGCGAAATTTCTTCCACCTATAGGCCACCAAGACTCACGGATCGAATACAATAATAGCTGTGGGGCTGCGTGCATGAGTTGAATATGCTTATAGCGAAATAATAACTCTGTGAAACGGTGCTTACATGAAATTAAAATGGGGTGTTTCTTGTCGTAATCAAACTCGCGTGAATACCCTATACGACCCCCCACACGAACTAACTGTGTCTCTTTATCAAAAAACAAATTAAGCTTTGACAAGTGCGCTGGTACATTATTTACACTACCAGCTTTGAAAGAATCATATAAATCGCCAAATGATTCTTGCTGCGAAAGTCTAGCTAAAATCAGCACAGATTCATTTAGTTCATCTTCATTTAACATTCCTTTTATTTGAACTACACCGGTACGACCGTTGCGTATAAAACGTAAAACATATGCGAGAGAACGTTGCATGCGAACAAATTGCGAAAATCTATGAAAAGGAAAAACGCTAACCAACGAACTATCACCACAACCTTGTTGCGTCGTAAAATTGTGTGACGTTTCAGGTTTTAGTTCAGGTAAATCTGAAGGCAACTTATAAACTACAGGCGAATATTCATCTTCAATATTCTGTAGGAACTCAGGTCCTCCCCACCACAAAGTTGACTTACTGAGACTATCGAAGTGGCAGCCGCGCGACACCACATCAGCTGGGTTCTCTTTCCCAATGACATGCCGCCACTCGTGTCCTTTTGTGATTTCTAATATTTCAGAAACACGGTTCTGAACAAAAGGCTTAAGTTTATTAAGCGGCGTGTTTAGCCAGCCTAATACTATCGTCGAGTCTGTCCAAAATACAACAGAAGCAAATTGCGTTCGCAAAGAACTATCTAATTTTAAAAACAATCGAGCGCCTAATAGAGCGCCACATAGCTCGAGCCGCGGAATCGTCATAATCGGTTTGAGAGATGCCACCTTGCCCTTTGCACATAATAAACTAACCATCACAGCGTTACCTTGCGACCTATCAATAACACGTATATATGCGCATGCACCATAGGCAGCTTGAGATGCGTCAGTAAATAAATGCAACTCTGTGGTCGTAGCACTACCAAACTTGTTCGTCATTACGTACCGCGGAACTCGGATAGCCTTTAACGACTCTAGGCCGCTTACAAACTTATTCCATTCTGCAGAAATATCGTCAGGGACGGGTTCATCCCAATGTAACTGTAATGACCAACATTTTTGCATCAATATTTTAGCGATTATAATAGCAGGACTTACTAATCCAAGTGGATCATATATTTGAGCTGCGCAAGATAAAATTAAACGTTTTGAAACGCAGCCTACATCTTGTTCTAATTCAGTATGAAAATACAAGTCATCTTGTTGAGGGTACCAACCCAGCCCTAACGTCTTACTTTGAACACTTTCACCCACTGATAAATTTTTAAACATTGCGTGCGAATTATTATCAGAACCATTTTCAAAATTGTACACCCATTTTCGTAGGGGAAGGCATGCGGTTTGTAAAAGCTTTGCCGTGTCATCACAAATTTTCAATAAACTCTCTTTAGTAGGTGCGTTACAGGACATATCATCAACATAGAACTGATTTAATATAATATCAGCCACATCAGGATCTGAGGTCTCTTGCGCTAACTGTTTAAGGCACCTGCAACTGAGGAAAGGCGCAGATGCTGTACCGTACGTGACGGTGTTAAGTCTGTATACGTCTAACGGATCCGACGGACTATCTCGCCATAAAATTAATAAAAGGTCGCGTTGAGACTCATCGATTAAGACTTGCCTATAAAATTTCTCAATATCCGCGCAAGCGACGAATTCAAACTCGCGGAAACGCAACAGAATTGCAAATAAATCACCTTGCACGGCAGGACCGATCATTTGTAAATCATTCAGTGACACTCCGGTAGTGGACTCGGCGCTTGGCTCAAACACCACTCGAAGCTTAGTGGTGGTAGCATGTGCGCGAAACACCCCGTGGTGCGGCAAAAAATAATGAGCATCACTATAAGAATCTACTCGAGTCATATGACCTAAACCGACGTACTCGTGTATGAAATCAGCGTACATCAGCTTGTAATCAGGGTTGCGTTCGAGACGTTTTTCTAACGCGTAAAAACGTCGTTCTGCTTGCGCATAAGTATCGCCTAACTTATCAGGAGATAGCTTAAGCGGCATCTTTACACAAAACCTACCGTCGGCGTTGCGTTTAGTCGTATCAATGAAATGAGCCTCACATAGGCTTTCCTCGCTACTAGAATTCACGTTTGATTTAGAATAAACAGGTAACTCCTCGACCTCCCAAAACAAACGCAATTGCCTATCGATCGACTGTAAAGTTGAAGTTTGCGCGAAATTACATTGTATATCTTTCGGTTTTATATTGTAGTTACTAACGGAACCAGATACTACCCAACCTAAACTTGTATTTTTAAGAAAAGGACCTGAGGCCAAGCGCATTTTTCCCTCAGTCAATAACTCCCAAAATAAGTCTGCTCCTATCAGCATATCTACAGGCCGACTTTCAAAGAAATTGGGGTCTGCAAGCGTAATTTCATCTGGTACGCGAAATAACTTCCCAGAAAACGTGAAACTGGGTAACGTTGACGTTATTTTAGGTAAAACTAAACAATTTATGCGTGAACTAAAGGTGCCATCTCTCGACCGAATCTCGAATTCACAGGCTTGCGTGCACTGCGTAGCGATGCTACTGACACCTCGTATTTGCTGAGTGGACTGTATTAAAGGCGCATTTAATTTATCACATAGCGATTTTGTTACAAGCGATCGCTCACTCCCACTGTCTAAAAGCGCGCGTGCATCGTGTAACTTTCCTGAGTGGTCAGGTATGCAGACTACCGCAGTAGATAACAGAACTGAACTACTTAGATCACTGTGTGTGCTATTTAACTGAATAGAGTAGCTCTGCGAAGAACTGTTATAAGGCGCTGGCGGCGACGGCGGCGGCGATTGCGGCGGTTGTGGTTTCTCAGTTGTCGAATGCAGGGCGACCGAGCGTACATGAGAATCGCAAATCAAAGAATTATGCTTCTTTTCGCACTTTCTGCAAGGGCCATACCTGCACTCGACAGCCGTATGCCCAAGCCGAAGACAATTTTCGCACAACTTCTTAACCTTGATAAAGCTTTGTTTTTCCGCTAACGAAATATCCAGAAATTTTTGACAGGAATAAAGAGGGTGCGCACCATTGCAGAACCAACACGATCTTTTGCGCGACAGATAGTTGGATTTATCTTTTGTGGAAGTGCTACCTTCCGCCTTTTCCGTCATGACGTTACAATGAACCTTGGTTGGATACGACGACGGCTTCCTATCAAGTGATTGACTGGGCTTGTGTGATGTAGACAATGTTTCTAACATAGCAGCTTTATCGCGAAGAAAGTCAAGCAAATCATCGATTTTAATGCGATTTATGGTGTCGCCACTTCTAAAAGAAACGCTTTTGTGCTGCTCCCACTCGCGTTCAGTGGCTTGATCCAGCTTAGACACAACCATAAATATAATTATTGTATCCCAGTGCTCTGTGGGTTCACCAAGTTGCTTAAGAGCACGCAAATTCTTTAAAGTTGTGTCGATAACCTTTCTTATTAGAGTTGACGACTCCTTCGAAATACTAGACATGGAAAACAATGACTTCAAATGATTGTGAACAAGTAGCTTACTATTATTATAGCGATTAAGCAACAATTCCCATGCAACGATATAACTATCAGCCGAAAATTCCAACGATTCGATTACAGCCTGCGCATCCTTTTTTAATGAGGACTTTAAGTAATGAAACTTCTGAATAGTCGAAATGGATTCGGATGAATGGACTAGTGATATAAATGTGTCGCGAAACTCTAGCCACTGCTGATATGAACCGTCAAATTCGGGCAAAGTTATAGTGGGCAATTTTACTGATTGCATAGTACCTTCGCCGGCCGCGCAAGGTTGACGCTCGTCGTCGTTTGTCATACACTTCGCTTTAGCCAATATTGCGTAATAATCAATTTCAAAACATTCGCGGGCTTCTAATTGCTCTTGCAACTTGCTCTCATCTACCAACTCATCAATATCATTTTGAATTCTATGAAACTCGCTAAATAAACTGTTTATTCCCTGAATACGGAGCTTCAACTCCGCTCGTTGCTCTACCGATAATACTACCCCTGCTAAAGAATACACATGTTTCTTAAAGTTCGTGAGCCTCCCTTTGACTACACCGCGCTTTCTATTTAGATCTTTAATCGCATCAGCACCTTTATAGCTACCTTCGGCTGGCAAAGGCGGCGGCGTAGGAGCCATTTTAGGAAAATGTGGAAGGTACTAACGACTGTCCTTGACTGGAACTTATGCAGCACAGGAAACGGCAGTAAATCGATCTGCGTTACGGGCAAAGCACACGACTCCCGAGGAACACTGAAATTATCGTAAATAAATTGAGCTGATTAGTACAAGTTACACAAATGGTCGCTTTTGGTAGGCTCGTCTCCATTTATCTTGGCTTTGCGACTGCGATGCGCTGATGCCGGTAGTGAGATGGTGAGCTTGATGACGTGAAAAACTGCCGGAACGCCGGGAACAGAAGATACGCTGCGCGCGATGTCCTCTATGTGCTCGTCTTAGGCTGGAATCCCCTTAGTTTTCCGAAGTTCTTCACGAATATCCACTGGTACGCGCGATATCCGGTTTTAAGGATCAAAATACATGTTAGCACATGGTTCGGAATAAAAGAATTAAAATTGCGTTTTCAATAATCATAGATGCGTATATTTATTTCTATTCAGTTGACAGAAGTGTTATTATTTAATAACCGTTGCTATGGAGATATTTTTCTTTTTCTTTTTTACGGCCCTGCACTGTTAGGCCGCGACACATATGGTTGAATTTTATTTAAAGAAATTTGACAGTTTGTAGTAACATGACGTGCTGGCGACTGTACCTACTTTTCAACACGCGTTAGCAAAACGCACATCATAGGTAGACTTTAAACTTTTTTTTTGCATTTAGAATCACAATGCAATTTTGTAATTGGAGGAAAAATTGTGATAGCAAAAAAACCACTTGCAAGTAGCCTGAAAGATATTTGCAGGGCTCGTGGTTTTTTTGCACCAAGCAAGGCTGGAAAAGTGCTGCCAATTGAATTTTAGTTCCGTAAGGCTGACAACAGACGGACTGCACCACAGCAACCGTCCGAAATCGCATCAGCAACCGCGCCCAGTCAGCTCAGTATATTCAAACTGCATGCAGTTGTACTTTCGACTTAGAGCATTCGTGATATGAACTTCACGCGGCTTCTTTCGGCTGCAGTCGTGTGGAATTTTATTTATTTTATTTTATTGGGGACAACAAACAGTTTACACAATATAGTATTACTTAAGTATACATTTTCATACAATTTTGTTTGGTTCATTGCGAAACCCACACCGTTATCCACGTATTAATTAAACCATATTACTGAATAAAAAAATTTTTTTTTTTTGTGAATGCAGTTAATAAACCTTACAAAAAAAAAGAGAAAAACAATACCTATGTTGATTAAAAAAAACAGTTATTATTATTATGAGCGAGCTGAGAAACAATGTGTAAGTAAGTACCAAATCTATAAAATCTATAAAATGTTGCGATTTCTAATTTTACAAGTTTTTTAAGCATTCTATTAAAAGTCGTTTAAGTTTTTGAGGACTGTGTGCAAAAATGTCTATATCAGGAAAGGATGAGTTGTACGTGTGAGCCAAGCGGTGTAAGGGCGAGCGCTTACCGGCGCTTGTACGGCACCGCGGTGTGTAGAACTCGCGATTCACGCGCACAGCGCGAAGATGTGATGTATTAGGTACAACGTAGCACAATTTGTTACTCAGCTCAGTACAATCAAACTTATTGTTACAAATGCCATATAGTGTCATAGCACTGAGAAGTGTGAGTCTGTGTTCTAGGCTAAGTACATTATATTTGCCCAGAAGTTGCGTGTATGACCGGCGAGCACGACAGATTTTAAAGTCAACATAACGCAAGAACTTGCGTTGTACTCTCTCTAACATATCCACGTATTTTCGATATATAGGGTTCCAAATGGCTATGGCATACTCCAGTCGATAAGTAACTGCATATAAGCGTGATGGACAGCTACATAACTGCCGCCGACCGCGTGAAGTTGAAGTCACGACTATGCAGCTGTTAAGGCGATACTCGGAAAAATTATGCTGAAGCGAGATAGCAATGAGAAAACTGAAGAAGACCGATTTTGCACATTAGGCAAGAAACACACAAAATCTCTTCGCATTAAAAAACTATAGCGATTTTTAAAAAATGCCTCTACACGATCCTAAATATTATTGGTGTCCACTAAATAAATCAATTTTCAATAGTATACGTAACCCCATTTAAGAATAATCTTGATATTTCGTATTTTTAGAGGTCTTTTCGAAAAGAAAAAGTGTCGAGGCAAAATCATAAAATCGTGTTTCTGAAACTATACGAATCTAGATAAAGGTATGAAGAAATATATATCTTATTACCAGATTTGTAACAACTCTAACCGTCCTATAGTTTTATATCAAAAAGCCCATACTTTTCCGAGTAGCGCCTTAATATCGAATCGACTCCACATGACTTCAACCGACCGTGTGAAGTTGATATCACGACTGAACAAAGTCTGACGTAAAACTGCATGCACGGTGGAATGAGCGATTTTCTGAGAGGCCATTTAAAAAAAAAAAGCTTCCAATTGCTTCACTAGATGGCGATGAATAAGTATGTACAATTGTACATGTCTATGGTATATTTTGGTATGAAACATATTTAAATTAATTACTTTTTAACAACCCAAAGGAAACTAATAATATATTAAATGAGTACTACTGTGAGGAACAGAAACGAAATAGGTAAATTTAAAGATTTAGGTAAATAAATAACATCTGTCTGACGTTCCGTTTTACGTAAAAAAGTCGCGTCAAAGTAAAATTTATAACGTTCCGTTCCTTCTAACTGCATAGGTGGGACAGCGCCATCTAGTGACTGAGCTTTCAGAAAATCGCCCATTATCGACTACGTGTGGTTGCTGTGCAGTCCGTCTGATGTCAGCCTTAACTGCAGCGGCGGCGCTGCGTTGTTTTTCATTCAAAGTAGGTACTTACTGTATTTACAGAGGGCTGAGTGTAATTAGAAGAAAAATTGTCATGGAAAAAAAAGCACCAGCAATGTAATGAAATGAATTAATGAAATGAAAATGAATGTAGCTTTTATAAATTGCATTGTGATGCATAAAAATAATTTAAAATCTTAAAGGCTGTGTGTTAATTAGTTAATTCGCATACTATCGCGGTTACGTTAAATTTTGACAAGTAAAGCATATGACAATGTAACGTTTGCACATTGACAAACTTACACAATTCGAGTGAAACATGAGTCATGTCATGTGTGAAGTGTACCTACGCTTATTTCGTCATCCTTCGCATCGGCTCTTTAGCTCAGTGGTAGAGCACTGGTCTCGTAAACCAGGGGTCGTGAGTTCAATCCTCACAGGAGGCACTTAGGTACCTACATAGATTTTTGCTTAAGGTGGTTCAATCAGCTCAGTAGCGCCACCAATGGAAATTAATCAATTACTTTTTATTAAAGGCTTAGATTCAAAGTTTCGGTTATTTTGAGCAAATAAAAGAGTAAAATGCATTTTATAAATATACTTTTAAGAACTCAAACTTAAGCAATAAGTCGTGAATATCAATAGTGCCAAAAGTGGCCACATTTAGCAATATCGAGATCTATAACTTAATGCTCATATTTGAGGCCATGAAAAAATACTTAAAAGTTGCACTTTACTCTTCTATTTGCGCAAAATAACCGAAACTTTTATTCTAAACCCTTGATAAATCGTAAATGATTTATTTCTATTGGTGGCGCTACTGAGCTGATCGAACCACCTTAAGTCATGTTGACGATACATCACTGAAATTAATATGAAATTGTTCACTGTTAACGATTAAACTTAGAAATAACACATTTATTTTCCGCTATTCTTCCTAAAAATATTACTTAAGAAGTACCTAGTTGAAACAGACAAGAGACTTTTAATGACACAAAAATAATTATTCAGGTCAATTAATGTACTCCCCAATTCTTCAAATACTTAACTTCCTAACAAAGTTAGAACAAAACCACTAATAAACATTTTTCTTTTGTTACAGAACGAGCGGTTGCCAACGTGAACGTCAGTTTTTGAATTCGGAATGACTCTCATTCGAATTTCAATTCCAAAAACTAAAAATTGAAAACTGCCCTTTTTTAAAATTTTACAGCGCCCCCGTCGTCGTTTAGCTGTCTACGCGAGTTTTATTTTTCAATTCCAGCAAACAGCCTCTTTTTAAATTAATAGCGTCGGATATTTCTAGTGCGGCCAGTACCAAAGAGCACTAGCTTTTCTTTTTATTGACGGCACTGAACTTTAACCTTTGAGACCTACATTTCTGTGCGCGTTTTAATCCTGTAAATTCGAAATGCTTCGTTATTGGTTGTGTTTCGCGAGTGCGGTGTGTTTGGGGGGGTACTGTGGTGCGAACTACTGTCGGGACTCGAACCTGTGCTGTCCGGGGCGGGACAGTTCATGTGTGGTGCAGAAGGCCCATCAGAATGCTATCATTGAAGACTTGACTGACAAGCCTTGTTACTGCGACCATGCTTGTTTGAAGCTTGGTGATTGCTGCCCCGACTTCAGAGAGACTTGTGGAGGTAAGGATATTTCATAAGTTTTTACCATACCTATAATACAAGAAAGAGGTTTGAAGTAAGTAGTATACGTAACGTATTGGCGTTTAATTATAACCCCAGCTAGTATGATTTTGAATTTCTTTACGTAGGTACTTACCAAGTCATGGCAATGTTCTTGTGAGGCAATCGTTCTTCAGTACCTACTTACTTACTTAATTAATGCGTAAGATGTCCCTTCTAAAGTTTTTCTTCTGTGATACCCTAATAATTTAACCAATATTTACGTGCGATAACGTACGACATCGTGGATAGTCGTGTTGTATTGTTGGTTCCCAATCCCAATAAACTTAGGTACATATTAAAAATGATGGGCGCTAACTGGGCTAATTATGTTATTTCTATAAATTTTATTCAGGACAAAAAAGCAGTTGTTGACCTTGAGACCGCCTTGTTGCCCTACGTAATAAAAGCTGTTATCGCAGTTCAATTGTTTAACCTGATGTGCTGTCGAGTGTACATTACACAATGGTGAACAGTTTTTAGTGTTTATGACAAATGTAACTTGGTTAATCATTCAATTGTGTTAAATAAATAAATTAAGCAATTGTACAGCCAACCTCATTATCCACCAATTACTATGAAAAAGTAATATTTTTTTCACTTCTCATGCTCGTAAAGTTCGTGTTTATGTTGGGTATAGGCTGCATAAAATCGCTTTTTATGCTCTAGTGCATAAAGTAAAATCTTCGTCTATGTCACAGACTCTAAGACAAAGGTCGTCAGGTAAACAGTCACACACGCAATTAAACTTTGTTAAATAAACTTGTTGTTACATTCTGTTTCTTAAATTTTGTACATAATCCATGTTAAATTACTAAATAAATAAAACTAGGCAAAATTAATGAGTTTTGTAATAAATAAGTATTTCAAGGGCATTATGGACTACGATCTATGCTAAGTAACTGTGCTGCCACTTCCACGTATAAAAAAAAGAAAAAGAAAGTTTTCCCGCCAATATGGCGAAGTCTTTATTTTTTCTTTTTTGCAATATTGTAATTTATTTTCCTCACACTCGAAGTGAAAAGCAGAGTGTAGAACTCGTACATAAAACCCATTTTACCCTCGAATTGACTATCCATCCTCGCCTACGGCTCGGGTGGATATATACGTCTCGGGTAAAATGGTATGTTTTATGCACTTGTTGTACAATCTACTATTTTGCACTAAGGAGTAGAAATTAACCGGTGGCCGGTGGTATACGTTTTAAAAGCAATGTGAATCAGTTTAAATAAATTAATTTAACCTTCTCGCCCACAAAAAGGTTAGTGAACTGAATTTATTTTATTAATAATTTTAATAAGTAGGTACTTTCAGGATATGCCTACAATCTACATTTACTTTACTCACTAAAATAAAAGAAAAAACATATTTAAAGTGATTTAACCATATTAAAAAACAACTTGAATCGACCAAACAAACTGAAAATCCCTTTACAAATCCCTTGCAGTTTCAGCTTTAGGCTGTAAAATGTTTTTGTTGCAAACCTTTTAGTCGAAAACTGCTAGCTGGCTGAAATTCAGCTTACAACGTATTGTTTTTATCCAGTTTAAGCCTAAAAGTGTTTGTTAAAACTGTGGTGGTACTTAAAAAAAGGTTACAAGGCTTTTTTATATTGTGAGACCTCGTGAGATAATGAGCAACAGTAATATAAGCTGTGGAAAGGCAACAATGGTCTCCACTTTGAGTTTTTGCTTGTTAACTGTTTCGGGGAACAGAATATTAAAGGACAACGCTATATTAAAAACTGCTCTCGGACAACGTTTAATAAGTAACATTGGATGATTAGATTTTGAGTGTTTTAATTTACACAACATGGATAAAAAAATAATAATTAAGGATTGTAGCTTAGGTTTAACCTTTTTTTTATAGTAGGGGGAATGCGGTTATGCATCCCGAAAGTATGTGGGACTTGCCGCTAAGGCCCTACCCACTAAACCCCCTACTGCTTCCAACACCACCTAACACGCAGGACCCACGGGACCGTGATAACACGCACCGTGTGTTACTGTGCCCCCTCTTGCGACTAGGGGAGATCGAGACGCGCACGTTGGCGTCTCGCCCTCCCCGGTCGCGCACGTCGGAGTTGACTTGCTGCGACATCCGCCTCGCGAACTCTCCGCGGCCTCCTTCTGCGAGATGACATCCTCGCAGAAGGCGACCATGGCCTGCCATCCCCCATCGCTCCGCAGCATCGCAACTGTGACATTGGGAAGCGAGAGAAGCTTAGGATTAAGCTATAGAGTCCTTAGAGATTGGTCCCCTCCGCATTTGCTACGACTAGATAAAGGTGCTTCCTGAAAAAAAATTGCTTTAAAAATGTGCCAACTCAATTACCTAAGCCTGACATGATGCTTGGCAAATTGTTTAAATTATGAAAAAAAATCGGCAAAATCGCCTCACGTTATGAAATCACGCCCCCTAAGAAGAACGGGTGCAAGTATCTCATGCGTTTTAACAGAAGCAACAATACTACAAAGACACCGCATGTTCTTGCAGAGCACAGATTAGTTTAAACCTACAATGAAATGAAATTTTTATTTGCTTTTAATAGGGTAGGTACATATAAATGATGACAACATTTTAGGAAAAACTAAATTACATTAAGTATATGAATAAAATAAACATTTTAGAGGAAAATTTTCACTCATAAGAATCGATAAGTACCTACTTACTTATATCATATCATTAAGCATTGGTCAGAAAATTGGGCTGTTTTCCCGACCTTCTCGACATTTCGCTCCAAAAATAAACGTTACTTCCTAACTTACTTATTCTCCGAAGCTCAAATTTCAAATGTCAAATTTAAACTCAAATTAGAGATAGCAAAAATGTAATATTGACCCAACCCAGTTCAATTATACTGAAATTCTCCGTTATCTTTTATCCCTGAGGCTTTCAAATTTGTCAGTTAGCCATAGATTATTTGAAACCGCCCTAACTTTGTGAGTTTGATCTCTTTGTTTATGGTTCGGTGGGTTTTGGCTCGCCGGATTATAATAACCTATCTTTCTTTCCTCGTACAATCGGTAACATCTTGAGTGTGCCCATTACCTGGAGGTATGTCTTACGAGCTTAGTTAATAATGTTAATATTGATGAGCCGTAAAATGATTATTAAATATACCAATTTATGTTGTAGGTAGGTAATAGTAAAATTATTTAGTTTTCAACAAGACAAATGAAGACAAATAACAAACAAGATCATCTATACCAATAATATAAAGAGGCAAAGTTTGTGAGTTTGTGAGGTTGTATGGGGTAATAATCGGAACTACTGAACCGATTTCAAAAATTCTTTCACCATTAGAATGCTACGTTATTCCTGAGTGACATAGGCTACTTTTTACCCCACTGCTGGGCTGAGCCCAGCAGTGGGGTAAAGTCTCTCGCGTCTTAGTCCACGCGGGTGAAACCACGCGCGGGAAGCTAGTACTAGAGAGACTAGTATAAGGACTGTCATTTCATAGCAATCGCCCGGACAGCGAATAGTCGTGCGTTCGAGTCCCTCCCGGAGCAGTTGTAAAATCTTCTTTTTTTTAATCATAACATAAAATACCCACTATTCATCAGGAACTTCCTATCAACCGATCTTCCCCAGGAACGGGAACACACGAGTAAAACCTCAAAACACAGCTAGTACCTACCTACCTCATAATATGTCAATACCCCGTCGTTATTATCTTATTATTCTAGCAACAGATGTTCTTATTTCTTTTTTATTAACTCTACAGTTAATTCCGCCCTGGTGTCGCGGCTATTCGCCGACCCCAGACCTCGTAAGCCAGGGCCATAAAATTACATTTTTACTCTGTGGACTGTGAGATGAAAAATGAAATTCGGTAATTTGCAAAATGAACTCAGTGTGTGCTTTATCCTTCTGTTATGAAGGTCCGTTGTTTATATATTAATAAGAGACATTACTAGCTTTCCTCTGAGATTCGGGGATGTAAAGAGAGAAAGGTTATATTTTTGTTCTACCAGAATCTTTTTGTTTAACAAAATTGGATTATCCACAGCCACGTCCGCAGCCCATATGCGGGCTGTCTGTTCACCCGTACACTTTCTATGCTTTTTTGGGACCATGAAGCTCGACTTAATACTCTGAGGTAACTGGAGTTCGCACCCTGAATAAAAAAGTGTACCCAGCAAATTTGACATTTACAGTGCCACAAACTTTGCTGTGCCGGTGGTCAAAATGTGAAACTAACGTGATTTTTTTAAATGTCATTTTGCTGTCAAGTTGATGTCCAACCATAGTGCTGCTGGCGGCTGAAGTTCTTAGAAGTCAGGGCCGGTTAAATTACTACAAAAAAAGAAAAACGTACGTAGCGCCGCTGTCACCGGCACAGAAAAGGTTGTGGCACTGTATGTATGTAGTGGCTGTCAGTTGTCTCATAATAATATGACCATACGTATTTTTTTAAAGTGTAGGTGAGACGGAAGACAGCCACTGTGTAATTTTTGGGGACAAAAAAGTGTTAGTACTGCACTCTCCAGTTACCTCAGTATTAAGTCGAGCTTCATGGGTGGGACTCATAAGGTTTGAAGTTTACAAAAGTGGACTTGATAGAACAAACTATAACTGATACAAATTTCACAAAAACCTTATTGGACTTGGGGGTCATAATATCTTACGATTTGGCTTGGACTGTGAACCTGTTAAGATGAGTTAGTATTCAGACACGCTAATTTATAAATTTATAAATTTTTTTTTTTTAAAAATAAATTTTTGTAGGGAATACAGTAACAGGATGTAAGGTGTGTAAGGGTGTAACAGTAAAAGCTGACATAAGATCGATCGAAGGAGAATATAAGTAGTCTAAGATAAAATACATAACCCTTTTTTGGCTTCGCCGCAGACGGGTAAAAAGTTCGTGCGGGTATCTCGATAAGTAAATGTCCACGCAGACTTAGCGGCGGCGGGTAGTATTTTTTGCAAAAAAACACAATACTCTTTACTTTTCATAAAACGGAAACAAGAAATCTCAAACGCAGAATATTTAAAACAAACACCAACAGCTTCAAAACACTAAGAAAGTATAAAATATTAAAACACTGTAAGTCCTTATTTTTCACAAACTTGTCGCAGAAACCATAAGCTCTAAAGGTTGCGAACAGCCACAAAAACAGAATAAAGAGCAAACATAGAATACTTTTGCCAACTCTTTTGTGGTATAAATGAAAAATACGCCCAGAAGGAAGTGAAAATATGATCCAGTTTCAACCAAAGACTAAACTGCGGCTTTAGGTGTCGGGCTGTTGGCAAAGTAAATATAAATACTAGTACAGTTAAGGGCAGGATCTTCCAAAAAACTCTGTTTTTGTCTTTTCTTTATGTGTGAAGAGCAATGAAAATAACCTCACTTTCTCATTTTTCAAAGGTTTTGTTGTTATTTTGAGCTTAAATTCACTTTTAGAAAAAGTAGCCTGAGAATCCGAAAAATGGAAAAAATATGAAAATTTTCTTTGCCTTTGAAATTTTTTACTGTCAAGTGAAGATACGAATATCGTGTTTTTAGCCACAAAATAATCAAGATCGCTTATGAAACTTCAACATACATTTTTATCTGCTCAAAATAATAAACATTAGATTGTTTACTTTTGAATCAAAAATAGGTTATTGATGTGCCTCCGGAAAACATACAGCATTGTCTATGAAGAAGCAGTGTGTACTTAGCTTTACGATGGTGTGGTCTGGCCTTTAGCCATAGACAAAGTCGATCTTCCACTATTCGTCCGCTAGGTGTCGCCTGTGTCCCCAGCTAGGGCGGAAGGTGTTTGCCGCCATTCCGAGTCACATAGCGTTGTGTACTTTCGTCACGTACGGACGAAAATCGTCCTGAATCTTCATGATCTTCAAATAAAGATCGGAAATTCAACTCACACGTTAATTGTTAACGTCTTTCATAAACGATCTATATTAAATTTGTTATTTTTTTCTCGGTTATTACGGAATTTGCGGAAAAATATGGCGTTGGTCAACGGGCTCCATTACATCGACATCGACGAGAGGGATCCAGTACAAGAGGAAAGTTTGACCAGCAGCTCCAGTGAGACTGATCAACAAGCATCAAACACCGAGAAAAGGAAACTAAGAGCTGAGGTAACGGTCGATCCTCGGATCGATGCGTGATATATCAGGTCAGTCTTTTTACAAATACAATACTGATGAGAACTTGACTAAGCCGATTTGTATCAATGTCAAGACACCAACTGGATATGCAAAACTGTTAGAACTAAGTAAATGTACATAAAAAGTTCATCAAACCAGTTGACAAGAAACTTTTCAAACTTATGATGGAATTTCAACCTTGTTACTCTTAAAATCGGCAATACGTTCACTACAATTGTAGGGAAGCTTAAGCTTAAGCTTTGCATGATATGTTTTAACCAACCCGGTATTGAAATTAAAAATAATAAAGAGTTATGTTTACGATTTTTTCTAACCAACATGAATAGCAGGCGCAATAAACTTGCTAGCGTTTTCTGAGCTAAGGATGTTTATATCGTTACTCATTACACATTATTAATAAAAAGAGAAAAAAAAACATAATGCCTAGTGGTTATGTTACATCAATACCATGCATTGCGGGTCTTTATCCCTTTTGCCCATGGGTGAATCTTTGTAAACTTTTGAATTTACTTACACAAAGGTGAATTGATTTAAAGGCGGTGGAATTTTATTAAAAAGGCTACGTTTGCTCCCAGAAATGAGCTTGGGTTTTTACCTACCCTCATCTTTGAAATTATTTAAGAAATGTTCACGGAACAAATTCCTTTCACATCGGCAACGAAAATATAATAAAACAGACTGAAAAATTAAAGCAATGTGCTATTTCGTACATTTGACATTATTTTCTTCATATATCTTATTAGAACGTAATGTTAGTACCCCACATGTAAATTGGGCTTTCACTATCTTGCACATTACAGGTAACGTTTGTTTTATACACGTTTATATAGTATTTCATTATGGTCGTACTACCAACTGTGTGTTTTGTCAACACAATATAGTTACCTCTATATACGCAAAACTGATCTGTGCGGGTTAATAATAGTGAATCTCATGTGTGTATCTTGCTCTTGCCACACATTAACCATTTTTTTAAAGAAAATAATGCCTTCACAAGTAACAGTGAAACATTAAATGACAATACCAGTGCAATGACAATACCAGTACATGTACATGCAATGACATTACCAGTAACAACAGATTGATCCGGGCACTTTTGAAAGGAAGGATTATGGTCTGTTTGTTATAAACAAGACTCCCAGTCTCATTTCCAAGCCTTTTCTGCGGAAGAAAAGCAATGGAATAATGCATCCAATCTTCGAAAGCTGAACGAATAGTTAATTAAAATAACTCATCACTTTTTTATTTATTATTACTTGCGCAGACAGTACCTAATTATAATTACATCACCAACACATATAACTTGTCAGAACTAGTCACTGTCATATTTCACATTCCGTGAAGTCGGTGTTCCTTCAGCTTGGAGACTGAATGGAAAAAAAAAACTAGATATAAAACTAGAGTAAAGGAATCTACACTCGTATCCCTACTGCACAATCGCATCGGGTGGTTTTAAGGACCAATTATCAAGGTTCGTTTTTGAGTTTGCATTTTCGTTTGTGGGATCTGACAGCAGCGCAGTCTCATATAACCGCTTAGTGTTTGAGAGGTCAGGTCATGACGACCTACACCTACTAAGTTGCGCCTACAGGCTGCGACGCGGAGGCTGATACACTTTTGCAACAGTAACGTGCTGGGTCGCAGAGACCCAGTAACGTGCTGGGTCGCGGAGACCCTATCAGCGAGAGTTCGTCGAAAATTATTGCAACTGCAACGTGCTGGATCGCAAAGACCCAATAACGTGCTGGGTCGCGGAGACCCTATCAGCGAGAGTTCGTCGAAAATTATTGCAACAGCAACGTGCTGGGTCGCGGAGACCCTATCAGCGAAAGTTCGTCGAAAATTATTGCAAATGCAACGTGCTGGGTCGCAAAGACCCAGTAACGTGCTGGGTCGCGGAGACCCTATCAGCGATAGTTCGTCGAAAATTATTGCAACGGCAACGTGCTGGGTCGCGGAGACCCAATAACGTGCAGGGTCGCGGAGACCCTATCAGCGAGAGTTCGTTGAAAATTATTGCAACAGCAACGTGCTGGGTCGCGGAGACCCGGTAACGTGCTGGGTCGCGGAGACCCTATCAGCGAAAGTTCGTCGAAAATTATTGCAACAGCAACGTGCTGGGTCGCGGATACCCAGTAACGTGCTGGGTCGCGTAGACCCTACCAGCGAAAGTTCGTAGAAAATTATTGCAACACTAACGTGCTGGGTCGCTGAGACCCAGTAACGTGCCGGATCGCGGACACCCTATCCCGACCCGGAAGTTTGTCAAGGTCTTACCTGCAGGGTCGCGGACACCCTATCCCGACCCGGAATAGGCCACGGCTCGGCCGCACTGCCGCTACTACTCACAAATATTGTAACGCTAATTCGACAAAATGTAACTTCGACATACTATCTCGATTCCTACAAAGGTATGCCAAGAGATGATGTGGCGCGGAGCCACACAGCTGTGTGTGTTGTGGCGCGGAGCCATAAACCACTCGACAAAAATACTAGAACCTCCAGTTACTCACTTTCTAGCTAACGGACGTTTCCGAGTAGAGTTGGGGCACTCATCTATACATAGGGTTACCAGATGAAAAAAACAAAAGTCCTGAGAATAGACCTGATTTCCATTGAAAAAGCCTGAGTTTGAGAGCGGGGGGGGGGGGGGGGGTGAAATAAATCAATAATTAAAAAACCTTAGTACCTACTTACTAACCTACCTACCTACTTATTAATTAATTATTACCAAAGGAAGT
This sequence comes from Crambus lathoniellus, assembly GCA_949710035.1. Classification (NCBI taxonomy): domain Eukaryota; kingdom Metazoa; phylum Arthropoda; class Insecta; order Lepidoptera; family Crambidae; genus Crambus; species Crambus lathoniellus. Next base: position 21,851,452 of record OX453317.1, read on the forward strand.
TAGTTTGTTCTAAAAGATCTATTAATCTAAGCTAATTTTACTATTTCTTTTGTATTTTATTGGAAATTCTAAAAATCCTGAGATTTCATGACTTTTGCAAAATCCGGCCGCAATCCTGAGATGAGTCCAAAAATCCTGAGATCTCAGGCCAAATCCTGAGATATGGTAACCCTATCTATACAGAACATGCATGATAGTCGAGCCAGAGTGTACTCGAGCTTTCTTTCTCTGATCACAAGTTCCGAAATCGCGATCTCTGGATCACACGCGTGAAATCCTGCACTTGTCCAAGACGCTGATAGGTATAACGTTGTTACTGCCACCTCCACAGGTTCAAGCATTACAAATCACCTGAAAATTTAAAAAATTGGGGGTGGGGTAGTCAAATATGAGTGGTCATAAGAAGGAAAAGATTTATTAAATAAAAACAAAACTGACGTAAATCTACCTTAACGGCTTATATGCCAGCAAGTAGAAGATATTTTAGATGGCGATAATCAAGACGATCCTTAACATCTCTTGACTAAGCCTTATAATATCGCATAAATTCTTGATAAATCTATTGTAACAGAAAAATTATTATAATCTTTGGACTTCACAGAGAAAAACTATAGTTCTCCAACTGAAACTTGAAACGAAATTTTAAATGTGGTTGGGACCCAAGTCTATTCCTAAAGTGGCTTTCTGCCAACCAAGTCTAAGATTATTAACTCCTCGATATCGCTAGTATATCAGCAAAGTACTATTCTTATTATCTGGACGCAGAGTCCATTAAAACAGTTTTCTTATTCCATATTTTGGGCTTGAAACTGACTCACATGTTCATAGCCAGCTTGGAAACCATTTCAAATATACCGGCAGTAATACCAGTAATACTTCTCGAGATAATTAGAGAATACTTCTTTTAGGTCATGACTAAAAGACAAAGTAACTAAATTAAATAATTAATTAAAGCTTAATACTGCAGTAAATGAAATTAAGTATAAAATGTGCTTACTGATAGCTTCAGGAAGCTGCAGATCTGTTCGCCTCTTTGAGGTGGTAAAAAATACTTTCTAGGGGCAATTGGAAATTGTCCAAGACATAATTTTTGTAACAATTATTGCAAACGATTAGTCTCCCTAGAAATAAGTAAAAACCATTTTGATCGTTTTCTTTAACTCTGAAAACTTTCTTATTATATTATAATGACAATTTAACATTATTTTTATCAGACATAAATATAAAATGTCTTAATCATCATAGCGTTGTGTAAATTATTTTCACCAGCAGATAACAAACACGTCTTCATAGACAATGCTGTATGTTTTCCGGAGGCACATCAATATAACGGTTTTACAAAACAATAAAACCGATATTATGTGCCGAGAGGGAAAACATACAGCATTGCAGGAAGTTCTTCCTGGTGAAGACTATGAGACTCGGAATGGCGGCAAACACCTTCCGCCCTAGCTGGGGACACAGGCGACACCTAGCGGACGAATAGTGGAAGATCGACTTTGTCTATGGCTAAAGGCCAGACCACACCATCGTAAAGCTAAGTACACACTGCTTCTTCATAGACAATGCTGTATGTTTTCCCTCTCGGCACATAATATCGGTTTTATTGTTTTGTAAAACCGTTATAATTTCGATAATTTCGAAGATCCTGCCCTTAAAGGTAAACTATTTTTCGATATTTGCCAGACAAAGCTCTTGTTTGTCGTTTTGGTTGGTGGTAGGGCTTGTTCTAAATCCGTCTGTCTAGCTTAGCTACCATCATCCTACTTCCTACTAATCCTACTAATATCCTACTTCCTACTAATATTATAAACTAGCTCTCCGCCCGCGGCTTCGCCCGCGTGGACTTCACGATGTTATCCCGCGGGAATGTAATACTTTTCCGGGATAAAAAGGCTATGTTCCTCTCCAGGCTACGAAGTATCTATGCCCCAAATTTCAGCCAAATCCGTACAGCCGTTTTGGTGTGATTGAGTAACAAACATCCAAACATCTAAACATCCAAACATCCAAACATCTAAACTTTCACATTTATAATATTAGTAGGATAGTAGGAAGTAGGACGTGAAAGTTTAGATGTTTGGATGATTGTTGCTCAGTCACGCCAAAACGGCTCAACGGATATGGCTGAAATTTGGGCCACAGATACTTTGTAGCGTGGAAAGGAACAAAGAATACTTTTTATCCCGGAAAAATATCACATTCCCACGGAATAACGTCGTGTAGTCCACGCGGGCGAAGCCGCGGGCGGAAAGCTACTTTATAATATCAGTATGGATAGTAGGTTTATATTAATTAAAGCTATAAAAAGATAATTAAATTTACTTACAAAATATCCCTCGCAAAGGTTGCCAAAGTCACATTTTAATAATATTTTTAATATCATCTCCAGCATCTTGGAATGCCCGTAAATAAATTCCTCTCTGATAATTACACTTTGGATCTCAACCTATTTGACGATTTATCAAATTTTATTAAAATTCGCCCCGCACCGCGATTATGAAATAAGATATTATTTTAGACGGTTTCAGTTATCTATACTTACATACAAATAAATAAAATTGGAGTGTCTGTTTGTAATATTTAAATAACCGCTTTTTATTACATGCATTTATGGTTATTTATATACGGTACATATACCAAAATAACATTTTTACAGTTTTTGTCTGTCTGTCGGTCTGTCTGTCTGTCTGTCTGTTTGTTCCGGCTAATCTCTGAAACGGCTGGACCGATTTTGACGGGACTTTCACTGGCAGGTAGCTGATGTAATAAGGAGTAACTTAAACTACTTTTTATCCCGATATTCCTACGGGAACAAGAACCCCGCGGGTGAAACCGCGGGCGGCCGCTAGTATTATATAAAAATGAATCGCAAAATGTGTTGGTAAGCGCATAACTCAACAACGCCTGGACCAATTCGGCCAAATTTTTTGAAAAATGTTCTTGGAAGTCCAAGGAAGGTTTTAACGGTGAGAAAATAGGGGAAGGAGGGGTAAGTAGGGGTAGAGTAGAAGTAGGGTAGGGTAAAGGTAGGGTAGGGGTAGAGTACGGGTAGTAGGGTGGAGAAGGGGGTAGGGCCACGGGAACGAAGTCGCGCTGGTCAGCTAGTGATATAATAAAATCGTATTTATTACGAGATACCTTAATTGTCTATGTTGTAATAAATTATCAAACATTAAAGTTATTTTTCGCGAAGGCTCTATGGAAACAGCTTGAACTCATAAGTAGATCTATTGAAAACGATGGCATTATATTTTAGAGTAAAAGCAATTTAGATATCTAGATACAATATCTTTTCTATATTTTACGGCTTGAAGTTTAAACATTTTCACGAAAGAGTGCTTGATCTTTTCTTTGTGTTGTACTGTTGTCCAAACGAGGCGAGGCGCAATATAAATAAAATTAATTGACTATTATTGCTATAATAATAAGCGAATTTTCAGTGCTTTCAGTGCTCTCGGTCGGTTAATTAGGTTCGTTAACAAACTTGCAATAACGGTTAAGTGCCAAATAAATAACTGAACATAATAGGCTTTAGATATGAGGCTTGAAAGGACTAACTTTGCGGGAAGTTTGAAATCTCTGATACTTTAATATTATCAACATCAGCCATTTTAAATCCTCCACTGCTGATTTTGACCCCCTTTTTTACCCCAAAAATCCTCTCTGTGCACCCCTAAACTCCCCAAGGAACATACATGCCAAATTTCAGCTTTTTTTGTCCAGAAGTTCCGGCCGTACGTTGACTGTCAGTCACTCAGTAACGCAAGAGTTTTATATATATAATTATGTGGCAGGGATATGAGGAAATCAGAGATTTCACGAAATTCCTAGGGATACCACGAAATCACGGAAGATGTGGAATATTCTTATTTACGACGTCTTCTTCCTAAACAAGTTCAGTGATATGTCATTTTACTAAACTAAATCTAGTGAAATGAAGAATGACTGAAGTAATAACAGTAAGCTCACGGCTACAGGTGACAGGTATGAGCGAGTTTGTATCGGAAGTCCTGTAGAACACGTGATAGGTTAGAAATTTCAGTTTAAGTAAATTTTAATTTCGTGGTTAGGTTTTTTTTTGGTGAAACAACTTATGGATTGTTTTCACAAAAAAAATAACCACGAAATTCTGCGCTTCGCGATCGCCTTAAATTTCTAACCTATCACGTGTTCTACAGGACTTCCGAGGCAAACTTGTAATAAGAATTTTTGGTGGTATAGAGAAATTGGGGTACCCGTTAGAGAATTTGGGGGACCCGTTGGGATCCCACTGGAATCAACCCTAGAAAGTTGTTTTCGACTCGGCTAGCTCAAATTGCACTTAGGGTCGTAGATAGGCGTAGCTCAGACATCTGGGGTTATAATTAACCTTGGGCGCCGTTGATATTAATCACAAATGTAAGTTACTAAAAGTATTAAACTTGTAAGCAGAAGTGCTAAAATATCTATGAATTTATTTAAAAAAAACCCCAGATCGAAACAAAGTGAATTCAATGAAAACTCATATTTGATGCATTAATATACATTTAATCGGTACTGATACGATTAGTACAAAACCAGTATAATGGTATTAATAGTAATAAAATAAATTATAATTACTTAACCAGGATACGACACATAATTGTCGCTATACTTAAAACGTTATATGAGTAACATCATCCTTACAAGTGGGACGGTAACTCAATTAAGGGGACAGCACAAGGCCCCGACGGACCCACTCAACGGCAAAGTGACCAGCTGCAGATGAACCAGTCTGGAACGGTCACCTCCAGCTAGGCACTCCCACAGGTAAATGAGACCCGTCGTGTCCGTGGTATATCCCATACAAATATATACATTATTGCTGGCCTTCGCTCCGGCTCAAGCATACAAAATCGGCAAGCGCTTGTTTAGGACACTGCCCAACACATTCTCACTACTTATATATATATAAAGGTCTCTAAGTTGAGTTAAAATAAACTAGAGGTTAATACATAGGGGACACAGATAGATGAACACTGCCATACGAACATAAACCGGTTATCAATGGCATTTATATTAAATAGTGGGACAGCGGCATGGCATAATAATACCTTAAGTTCCGCGGGTTACCTCAATGAGTCCCTGAGTTTTGCTGAATTGGCAAAACCGGTCAACAAACTTGAAACACCCATTGACCATCACATTCCGAACAAGCAAGCAGGTGAGACCGGCAACTTCATACGGCGCACATAATATTCCACGTCACGGCCGTGGACACATGAATCTCCCTGCTGCAATCAAAAACATTTTGTCAGGACGAGCCGCCATTTTGTGATGAAGCGGCACGAACATGTGGAACGATCTTGTCATGAACTTACCTAAACGGGCATATAATTTCATGACATTAATCACGCCATAAGGCCATGGTTATCCATCCCGCGTGCAAACCTCGCACAAAGGCGCATTCACCTGAAAATCGAACAAGGTCACCATTTACGTCTGACTCATAAAAAAACCTTTCCAACCAACGCGACACACTTCTTAACTTCAGATGTCGCTCACCTGAAAAACTTCCAAGGGACCTTACGCAACATCGCGGTAAAATTAATTAAAGAACTCCGATCACATTTCTATCTCGGAAGGTCCAGAAAAGTGCCTCTCAAGCAATGACGAATCACTTTCGCCGGCACGTTCCGACTCACGACACAACACAAGTCCGTCTCCACTAAAAAGACGAACATCTCTTTGGCAGAACGCAACAAAGATAAAACATTAAAACGAAATTGGCCATTTACTTTATAAATAATCAATGCCTTTCTAAAACAATGGCCCGGGAGACAAATAAAAATAAAATCACTAAAAGATCACCAACTACGGACGTCATTCGATCGCGGTTTCGGAACTTTTCCCCGCAGAGCACAAACACAGGGTGCCATCAAATTAGCTATGATCAAGCTAATACACAGATAACAAAAATACTTAACACATGAATTTATAGGCTGCGAATTTATTGAAATGTTTTCTAATAATAAAAGAAAATTAAAAGTTCAACCAGGCATCTCTGTTCTCGACAGACAGGAACTCTGGTCTGTGCGAGTCAGTGCATCTGTCAACCGCCCGCCAAACGTCAACTGTCATTGTCACACGTCAGACAGCTATCGAGTGATGTTATGAAAACAAACCAACCTCGTCATCATAATTCTATTTGAGAGATGACTGAAATGGAGCTTAAAATCAATCAATACTGAAAGGATTCTTGTGATAATTAGTGCGTATAAACAAGAATCGCTAGGCGAACCTAGGCGAAAAGGTAAAACTTCCATTTACGAAAAATACGGTGTTACAAACTCTTACCTCTGAAATCCACTTTTCTGTCATTTCACTAGATTTAGTTTAGTGAAACGACATTTCACAGAACTTGTTTAGGAAGAAGACGTCATACATAAGAATATTCCACATTTTCCGTGATTTCGTGGTATCTCTAGGGATTTCGTGACATCTCTGATATCCTCATATCCCTGCGACATACCTATACAGATTCAGGATAATTTAATTTTGTGTATTTTACGGGTTTTTAGTATTTTCTGAAGTTTTAATGCACAGACCTAGTTAAAGATTTGTTATACCTACATTATGGTTTGTTGTCACTTGCCAGGGTCTCAGGTGGGATATTATTTAAGCTGTTTATCAAAACCCTTAAGATGCAAAGTCACCTAAATCAACAGTCTTAAGTTCTTTACCGATCGTGACGTGAAAAGGAGACACCTTAAGTGACGTTGCAAGAGATTTGCGGAATAGGGTGTTAGATGGGTCATTCCTGGGACCAACGTTCTTCGCGTCTGAGCCGTGGCTTTTATTTTTTTTCATTACTTGTAAAAACTGAAATTATATGGCTAAGGAGGGCTGAAAAACAAGTCATTCTGTCGATGAGGCACTCACGTAGATCTTATAGATCCTAATTAAACATACATTGCTAGTTTTGATTGCGTCACTTGCTAAAAATGAGCTCAAAGAAAGCAATGTATGCTTAATTAGGATCCTAATTAGGATCCTACCAGAATACACGTAAATTGCCTGCATGATGCACTAAAAAAGTGAAATAAAAATTATATTTATAAGATAAAAAAATAAAACCGTCTTAAGAAAATAACTATACATATCTATACAAATAAATAAAATTGGAGTGTCTGTTTGTAATATTAAAATAACCGCTTTTTACTAAATGCATATCATTATATATACGGTACATAATATGCCAAAACAACATTTTTTACAATTTTTGTCTGTCTGTCTGTCTGTTTGTTCCGGCTAATCTCTGAAACGGCTGGACCGATTTTGACGGGACTGTCACTGGCAGGTAGCTGATGTAATAAGGAGTAGCTTAGGCTACTTTTTGTCCCGATATTCCCACGGGAACGAGAACCACGCGGGTGAAACCGCGGGCGGCCGCTAGTCATCAATAAAGTAAGAAATAATCCCTCTAATACTGTATTCACACCAAATAACGTACTTTGAAGTCGGGTGGGCTTTAGCATGCTTTAGCAAAAACAACAAAAAATAGTACTTGTTTACATGTTTCACGCCCGACTTCAAAGTAACTACCTACTTACGTTATTTGGTGTGAATACAGTATTAGAGGGATTATTTCTTAAGTACTTTTTTTGATGTTAAGTATTTTATTTGAAGGCGGTTTTATTTTTTTATAAAAATAATTTTATCGTTGAAGTAAGTTTATGTAAAGTTATTTTAGTCTCTTAATGAGTAGTTTTCCAGTAGGTTCTATAATGCTCAATAGATGTCGCTGCGACCACTTTTCTTTTTTTTCTTAATTTTCATGTATAGTGCCACAAGCTTTTCTGTTCCGGTTACAGTCGTGACAGAGGAGCCACTTGCAATACGAAATTACCTGTCAAAATGGACTGTCGTATGAAAACTGTTTTAGTTCCAAAGAGAATCACCGGAACAGAAAAGGTTGGCACACTATATGGTATGTTTTTGCGTTCCCCAGTTTACGGGAAAGTTGAATGTATTGTTTCACGAATTTTGTTGCGTATATATATTACCTAATGAGTTATCGTTTTTTTCTTATTTTACCTGATTTTGATTATATTTTAATTTAAATAACTGTTAATGTCAGAAAGAAAAGAAAATGTGGAAAAAGTGGCATTTTCATGAAAAAGTTGAAATTAATAGCTCAAATTAATTAAGAAGTTATTACCTATGTACTGAATTTTCATTCTCTAGATGCAAAAACAAACTTGAACAAACTTTTCAACTTGACAGTTATTGTACATTTTTATAGGTACAACAAAAATAGCGAAGTATGGATAAAAACCTACGGTTGAACTTTAAGTCATATCCTAAAAGTAGTAATTTAGAAATAAAACCTTATATAACAAGATTACATATTTATTTACATTTTAAAATTTTATTTTGTTTTGCGTAGGCTGACAAACGTCCAAACTCCAAGGTATTGTTATTAAAAAAAAAAAAAGTTTCGCTAGCGCCATCTCTTGCACCTATTTGAAATAAGCTTACGATACCTTTTGGAAAATTCCTCATTGCCTAGCACGTTTCGCCAATATTGACCGTACGAAACGTGGTCATCCCATCCTACTAATATTATATGTTAAAGTTTAGATGTTCGGATGTTTGTATGTTTGTTACTCAATTACGTCAAAACGGCTGAACGGATTTGGCTGAAATTTGGGACATATATACTTTGTAGTCTAGAGAGGAACATAGGCTACCTTTTATCCCGGAAAAATATCACGTTCCCGCGGGATAACGTCGTGTAGTCCACGCGAGCGAAGCCGCGGGCGGAAAGCTAGTTATAAATAAATAAGATTATGTGTTCCTCAGGGAAGCGTGTTAGGTCCTACTTTGTTCTTAATTTATATCAACGATCTATGTAATCTAAAAGTCATTAATGCCAAAATTTTTTCGTATGCCGATGATACCGCTGTCGTCTTCTCTGGGAAATCCTGGCAAGCTGTAAAACATAGTGCTGAAGTAGAGATGGCCCAAATATCCACTTGGTTGAGATGTAACTTATTGTCACTGAACACGTCTAAAACCAACTATATGTGTTTCAGTATTTACGATAATAATCAGCCTGCTGATAACTTCAATATAAGGGTTCATGATTGTGGTAACACCCTGGACGAAAATTGTGCTTGTTCAACCATTGGTAAAGTCACTCACACTAAGTATCTCGGCGTTATACTAGATCAGAGACTGTCTTGGTATTTCCATCTTGAACAAGTGTCTGGAAGAGTCAGAAAACTTATATGGATCTTTCGAACCCTGAGGCACGTGGTTCCGGCAAATAGTAAACAAAATACGGTTCAAGGTTCTCCGATCAATGTACTAAAAAATATATACACTGCCCTAGTGCAATCAGTTTTGATGTACTGCATCCCTGTTTGGGGAGGTGCAGCAAAAACTAAATTTATAGATGTTGAGAGATCACAACGTGCCCTTATAAAAGTCATGCTCTTCAAAAACTTTCGATACCCTACTGAACAACTTTATATTGACTGTGGTTTGCTGTCAGTGAGAAAATTATACATAAAACAAATTATTCTTAAAACACACAGGAGTTTAACTTTTGTTGAAAATAAAAAAGAAAGTAGAAGGAAAAAAAATGTCGCTAAGGTTATTCAAACTAAAACTAAGTTTGCAGGATCACAATTTAGCAGTCGTTCAGCTCGGATTTACAATATAGTCAACAAAGAACTTAACATTTATAATAAAAAATGTAATGAATGTAAACAGGTTTTAAAGTCATGGTTAGAATCTATTAATTATGAGGAGACAGAATTGCTTTTACAATAAAATAACACACACCATTCATAAACACACATACATACACATACACACACTATAACACACTTACACACACACTTCATAAAGATATACATGACTGTCGTAGAAAGTAAATGTTTAGTTTAATTTTTCTAGTAAATAATTAGGTTTTTAAAAAATAAGTCTAGAACTGTTAAAAATACCTACTTATATAAATGTAGCACAGTGAAAGTATAAATATGTTATGGAAGAGCGGAGTCATCTAATACAGGCACAAATTGCTTAAAAGATGACTTCGGTCACAAACTGTTGTATAAACTTGCCTTAAAATGAAATAAACTTTATTTTATTTTATTTTATTTATTTTGTATGTAATATTAAGTAGGTACTAAGCCTACCTATATAATATTTATTATGTGGCGTTCTCTGTTCTGGGGGCCGATTCTCAGGCAATCGAGAAAAGTTCACTTTTTTATGCTCGAAATTCAAATACCTATAACACAGTTTGTGTATTGTCAGAATTTCACAATCGAAAAAGTTCGATCGAAAACCAGTCAAACGCAACGAGTGGTACCATGAAGTTTGACTTAATACTCTGAGGTAACTGGAGCTCTCACCCTGAATAAAAAAGTGTCGCCAGCAAATTTGACATTTATGTATGTAGTGGCTGTCAGCTGTCTCATATGACCATACGTATTTTTTAAAAGTGTAGGTGAGACGGAAGACAGCCACTGTGTTATTTGTGGTATTCAAAAAATTGTTCGTACTGCACGCTCCAGTTACCTCAGTATTAAGTCGAGCTTCATGAGTGGTACGGACCAATCGATGTTCGTATACGAACTTAGCTGTCAAAATGAATTTGTTGACATGTGGAACAGATTAGTTTGTTTGAAACGTTCTAACTTTTCAATAGAAACCACAAACAAAATGTTCGACATACGAATTAGGGATTTTCTGACAGATGATTAAAAAAGAAAAAAGTTAGTTCCAAAAAACTCAACAGATGGCGTTTATCAGACATGGGTTTGCTTTTTTTAAATTTGCTGGCAAGGGCCCTGTTTAACCATTTTTACAAGTCTACAATTATGTAAGAAAGCTATTGTAAGATCCATTGGGACGGGTCAGTATGGAAAAGTTTGAAACTATAAGAGAAGGAGATATTTGTTCTAAGAAATCATGTCATCGATTTTTAAATTAAGAAAAACTTCGATTCCCGGGTCGTGCATGAGTATTTTTTAAATCTTTGAATGCAGTTTTTCTGAACTCTAAAATCGACGACATGGTTCCTAAGAACAAATACCTATCTCTATCTCTTATAGTTTCAAACTTTCACATACTGACCCGTCCCGATGGATCACCCTGTAAAGTTAGGTACATGTACGCCTACCTCTGAACTAGAACTGCTTTTTTCCCTCCAACTTTAGCTTGGCGTTTCCGTAGTTCGTTTTTAAGGTCAGTTACCGACCAGGAACCGTAGTCCTTGCTCATTGGTGAAGGATAAATGTAACAAACAATATGACTCGGAACAGAAACAAAAAACTTAACGAAAACGTGAAACATACAACAAATCTTTAACAACAAAACAAAAACTCAACAAAAACGTGAAACATACAACAGAACGTCAACAACTAAACAAAAATTCAACAAAAACGAGTTAACAAATTCAACTATAACAGATACAACTCGCGGTATGGTCGGTATGGTATTGCAACGCAAGACAAGAGGAATAGAATTATTTGACATTTCTTTTCTTCCGTCAACGTCAACTTTTTTTTGGCCTTGCACCTCTTGCACAACTTTGAAATACAAGTGTAGGTCAGATGAGATACATGCACTGGGCCCTATTTCTTAAAGGTACAAGTCTTGTTATACAAGTGTGTTACTATGGTAACACACTTGTATTACAAGACTTGTACCTTAAAATTAAAATTATAAATCATTAATAAAGTAAAATTCCGAACTTACAAGTGTAGCGTTTCACGAAACTGTACATAACACGTATGTAGAGAAAAATCTGAATCAAATTATCAACCTCACAAGTAAATATTTACACGTGTAAAACTAATTCCGTTTCTCAAAGAATTACGTTGACACTTGTAATTGTAACTAGTGACTTTCAGAAATTATTCTAGCAGTGTCGGGAGACTCGTTATTTTTATGTTTCGCTAATTATTTAATTATATTATAATACTACAACGAAACTAACGTGTCAAAATCTTTATGCCTTCGTTTGTCAAACATTGTTCATCCTGAAGTTGAATGATTGTCCATTAATTAAAATTAAAAAGAAAATAATAAAATGGTGCCTGCATCACACTCGTGATGTTTTATGTTAATAGTGTTTGAAACTTTCAACGATTTTAATCATCTCTGTGAAAAGTTATCGTCGTCAGTTTTTCAGAGAGATCGTCCAATCGAACTTGTAAAACGGCATATGATTATAGGTTCTTATTTACAAGGCTTGTAATGTTTTTGTGAAGCACATTTTACAAGCACTTGTAATTTTACTCTAGTAGAACATCAGAACCACAAGTTGGCGGCCATTTTAGAAGAAATCATTCACTATAATTACGAGTGTAATGTCAGTGACATTGACATTAAGATAATAGTAGATTGTATTACAAGGGAGCAAAATAGCATATTTACGGCGAGGGCGCTATTTTTAATCCAGAGCGCAGTGAAGGACGCAGCGAGGGATTCAATTTTCATTGCCGATGAGGTAACTCTATGGTTGACTGTAACCAAATTCAGTTCTATTTTTAAAAATACTTTTACACCCTAGGGTGCAACGCAGAGTTTTGAACCCGCTGGCAGGCCTGATCAGACGAGGGACTGTCCGCCGAGTACTTTTTGTCCATCGATATAGATCTCTTATAAATTGTATCGAATAACGCACACAAGGAACTAAAAGTACCGCGGACAAAAAGTCCCCGAAAGTACGGCGGACACCGAGAGACTGGACTGGACAAACTTCGCGGTAGTCCCCGAAAAAAATAGAACAAACGTAAATAGGCGTAACAACGCACACAACGAACTTTAGTCTGCATTGAGCGCCCGATAGTGAAGTACGTCTTCGGGCAACAAATGACCGCACACTATATGCGTTGAGTCCGCGACAAGTACCCGGAGGAAATATTTTGGACGTACAGGGACTTTTTATCCCACGGGGACAAAAGTCCTTCGCCTGATTAGGCCTTAAATATATATCACTTTTCGAATATGAGAGATGAAAAATATTTATCAGCCAATGCATTTATATGTCATTAGGTATTCCAATGACACCTTTTTTGTTACCGTAAAAACACTTGTTATTTACTTCGTGAAACAGAATTTACAAGTCCATGTTACATTTCGAAGCTTGTGAACTTGTAAACTTGTATCTTTCGAGAAATAGGCCCATCTCTGTGTGGTAATAAACAATAGAGGTGAGTGGATTCATGTCAGGTCAGCGCCTTCTATCGAGCTAATAAATAAACTTTTTTTTTTAATTTGCTGGTAGAAAATCTCTCATTACCACACTGAAAAAGTTCGAATGCCTGAGAATCGGGCCGCTGTGCCTTTTGAGCTAATACCACAATACTGAATATAGACATAATAATTGATGAATGATAAATATTGTGTTGACTTTTCACATTAAGTAAAAAAGAAAAAACTAACTCTAAAGAGGAAACACGAAAAAGGCTTTAATCCTTTCATAATCCTTTTTTAATAATCCCAAGTCCTAAAGAAGTTATAGGTTAAAGGGCCGAGACCTTCTTACGGGGTTGTTTATATTTAACTTGTGTGCGAGGGCCCTTTGAAGTCCCGCTTGTCAACAACTATAGGCCGACCTTATTTTACGGTCCCTTTACGGAATAAAATTCATTCAGTGGGCCCTTTCTAGGGTTTTATACTTGATAAAGATTGCGGTTTTACTGCGTTTGTTACAGGAGGTGATTTATCAACGTTTGAAAAGAAAATAGTTTTTTTCTGGCATGAATAAACGTATGAAAACTCTTTGGTGAGATGTGAATGGTAAATTGGTTTTTTATTCGTTGTATGAAGGAGGTGAACAACATAGTTGAGTGGAAATTGTAGAAAACTCTTGTTTAGTAGGAAAGGATTTTGGTTGGTGCAAGAAATGTATGGTTCTAAGTCCACCAAGCTAGCTAAAAGTCTGTCATGGCGACAGACAGACAGACGGAAACAACGATGTTTTCAGCATTGTTGTGTTCCGGAAGTCAGAGATAAGATAGCCATTTCTTCAGTAAATGAGGATTCATTATTTCGCTTTCATTTGATTGAATCAGGCTTCACGCGGCAAGCACGTGAAACAATTGTGAAAAAATAAATATAGGTAATTATGTGGCTTTCTTCCGCAAAAAACACAAAACTTGCACCTTCACCGATGAGACTACTCTACACGTGTTTCGCCACGACACCGTGCGAAATCCAGCCCTAATGAATCTCTTCAGTCGGTGCTGGTTTACGCGCGGTCTAACATTGCCTGAAGATGCCCTATTTAGTTATCTGCGCCCGGCAGGCTTATTACCAAAACAAGCAACCAGTTGCTAATTGTACAATTGCAACACGACTGCTACTAGTTGCGGTTGGTTTGCAATCGGTACAGTACGGGTACGAGCGCTTTCATGCAATTTTAGTTCACAAATCGCTCGCTTGTGGCGCTATCGTAGCGATCTACGTGCCGTAATACGAATATGTGTTTTGGGAGCGATTAATTGTTAATTGTCGCGATTGCAACTGTCACTTTAAGATCGGTAATAAGCCTGCGGCTTGGGGCGAAACCCGTGTAGAGTAGTCTAATCGGTGAAGGTGCAAGTTTTGTGTTTCTTGCGGAAGAAAGCTACATATTATATTCTTGTTTTTCACATTAGTGCGCTTCAGTCTTATCATCACTTAACATCAGGTGTTATGAAGGCTAAGTGCTACCCCGTTGTGGTTTAAATAACACGCGTTGTCGCTGACGCGTAAGTTTATAGGCATAAATCTGGACCTGAGAAGCATAACACTGTAAGTCCATTTTTAGCGGTTTTTGCTTTTTAAGCCCAATGTATATAAAATCCCGTATTCTTTCCAGCGATAAAACTGTATGTTCAAAAAGTCGGTCGGAACCCAGAGTTATGTAATTGTATAACAACGTAACAGACGTTATGGCCTTGAGGCATAGTGTCGCAAGTGATAATACAGTAAAATACTTTGTACGTTACCAATATTGTATCTGGAATTATGAACTGGCATTTTAACGTAAGTGCGGAGTTACATACTTCTGTCTCTACCTTGTCCTGTCGCGATTCCTATAAAAACATGACACATAAAACTGTATGTAACGGAGTTTTTACAAACTTCATCAAATTTTATTAAATTAAACGAAAGGATGATCTCTTATTGTGGCATTTCTTAATCTATGATAGTTATTCTATTAAACAAATTGCTAAAACTTTTGCTTTTCTTTGTAACTTAGGGATAAAGTCCATACAACAGCAATTTTTTCACAAAGTTGTCTCTACTGTAATTCTTGTTTTGGCACTTGCAGCTTAATGCCTCTCAGGTCCAGAAATGTATTAGGCAGGCACCTCAATAATAGGTTGCCCACTATACTTACCTAACATAACATACGCCCGAATTCTCGAACGCAAATCACCTTTGGGAGCGTCTCAAACATCATGGCATCTCTTTCATACGTTTGACATTTAAAGTGACAGGGCGATGTGTGAGACGCTCCCAAAGATAAGTAGCGTACGAGTATTCGGGCATTAGTCAGTTAACCGTTGGTAAGTTGGTTGGTTAACGCACGTGATTGGCTAACCAACCAACTAACCGATGGTTACACAACGGTTAACGTAACCGACTGTTGGTGAACTTCAGGCCTAAAGTGATTTTGATGACCTACTTGGCCGAGTGGTGTGGTAGTGGTGACCAAATATTTATCATCTCGAGCTCCTCCATGGAAGGCACGTTAAGTCTTTGGTCCCGGCTGCTTCAGCAGTCGTTAATAAATACCCACCAATCCGCATTGGGCCTGCGTGGTGGTTCAGGGCAGTGCCGTAAATAGCCATTTCTGCGCCCTGTGCGAGCTTTTTCGCCCTTGTTTATTTAGATATTATAGGTACCCTAAAGCAATGTTATGTATAGGCGTAGGTACTTTATTTCATTCAGGGTGATAAAAGTTCCTCAGTGATTGAGGATTCCGGGAGTAGTGCGCTTCCACCTTCAGCCTTATCACCACTTATCATCAGGTGTGATGAAGGCTAAGTGCTACCCCGTTGTTGATAAAAAAAAAGCACAAGGAACTTGGTGTCGGTGGACCAATTATCTAATATTTTGGAAGAAAAAAAACTGATGTGGGCAAACAAACAGACGAGCCGTCAGAATTTAATAGACGTTTTTGATGAAACTGGCATGTATGAGTTGGAATCGAGCACTAGGGGCGCAGCGGGAATTTATCAGGAGCAAACCAAAAAAATAATAGTCCTGCCTGCGGTCTGGCCATTTAATTCTTGCGCCCCCCAGTAAAACTTTCCAGTGTTCGATGGAGCTGAAATTTTGTATAAGCAAAAAATCTTATTTAAAGTTAAGGGAATGCCAGGTCGATCCTCTTGGATTTAGTTAGGGTGCGAATGTCCCATTTTCTTTCTTTTGAATGTCTTTTGATCTCTAGTGTTTTTTTCTCTCAATAATGAATGAGCTTACCTTTGACCTCAATCTTAGCCAAGGGAGAAGGTGAGGTCTAATATGGAGTCACCCAGATGATGTTCACTTGCACTTTCAAGAGGTTTGGGTTGTATGTACTGTTTAAATCTCAGTCTTAAACGAATCACTAGTTGCAAAAAGGGCACACTTGCAGGAATGTAAACTGTTCAGAAACTAAAAAATATTGAATATCTTTTTGTAGAATAATATTTTTATTGTCGTTTTGTTTTCCTATAAATTTATATACTTTTTATGAATCTATTGTGACACAAATAAAGGTATGTACTGTTACAATCTACAATTTATTGACTGTTAAAATTCATGGACTTGTGCCCCTTATGCAAAAAACTGCACACATGAGCCCTTTTTACACTTAACTCAGTAAATTCAAACAATTTATTTATGAAAGAAACAATAATATTTATTAGAATAATATTTTATTAAAAACAATACAAAAACTTAAAATATTAATTTTGCACTCTTTCGTCTCGCTGAGCTCTATTTTCTGTCGGCCACCCAAATATTTCCTCCCAGAATGAAAAAAATAATAATGAAAAAAACGTCCTACTGACGTAATTTAGACATTGACAGAACTAAGATATTACCATAGACAAGATGTTATACTTTTTAACCGACTTCAAAAAAAGGCGGAGGTTCTCAGTTCGGTTGAATATTTTTTTTTTTTTTTTTTTTTTTTGATGTTTGTTACCTCATAACTTTGTCAATTATAAACTGATTTTAGAAATTCTTTTTTGGTTTGAAAGCATATAGTTACAAATTGGTCCCATTGTTATACGGTCAGGATCTGATGATGGCATCCTGGAGAAATCAAGGGAACTCTTCAAATATTATAGGCACACCTATAGCGATTTTGGTATTTTCTTAAGTAACTCGTGCCCTTGCTTTCGGTAAGCACCATTTGGTGAAGAGTAACTGATGATGAAGACCACATATGGCCATCGAAAACATTAATTAAATACTAAATATGTTACGGGCGCAATACGATTCCTTTAAGGTTCATAAGTAATTTTCAAGTATTTGCGACTGGTAGTCATCATCTCACGATGATGAGCTGGTGATGGAAGGTACAACTCCTCAATAGTTAGGAGTTGGAGGATAATTCTTTAAATATCGTTGATACGTAAATATTTGTAGTTGTTACCTTTCAGGTTATTTAGTTAAGCTGATGATGGAAGGTAAAACTCTTTAACGCTTAGGAGTTAAAGTATGTTTTTAAGTACTACAAGCGCAAATAGAACTTTAGGTTGTATTCTTTCAAGTAATTTAGGTTAGCTGATGGTGGAATCAAACTGCATAACAGTTAAGAGTTAGAGGGTGGTGCTTGTCTGAGTGTTCTAATTTAGATATGGGCTATAGTCGTTGCACATTAAGCTACCCTTGCTCATTATGCGGTTTCTTATAGTAGATTTCTAACACTAAAAAAGGAAAAATAAACAAAATTTTTCAAAAAAAAATAAACCGCCTTCAAAACAAAACTGCAAACAAAAACTCATTTCCCAAAAACACGTAAAAGTGAAAAATAAATTGAATCAATTAATTCAAAGTACGAAAGTGCGGGACTTTTTCTAATTAATCTTGAACTTACTGATCTGATTGAAGTCGGTGTCAAGCCGAAAGTAACAAGAACGAATACTTAAAATTCAATTTCAAAATTCATTTTCATTTCATAATAGTGAAACAATAATAAACAATATCTCATGCGCAGAGTGGTGTAAATTGTAACCTATCAAATACATATTAATATTAATATCTATTTGGCTTGACACCGACTTCAATCAGATCAGTAAGTTCAAGATTAATTAGAAAAAGTCCCGCACTTTCGTACTTTGAATTAATTGATTCAATTTATTTTTCACTTTTACGTGTTTTTGGGAAATGAGTTTTTGTTTGCAGTTTTGTTTTGAAGGCGGTTTATTTTTTTTATCTTTGGAGACATAAACCGACCGGCCATACACACCCGTAATAAAGCAGATAGTTTAGTATGGCAAACTTACAAATTTGAGCAAAAAGGGCACGTGAGAATGCTTGCATGCCCTTTTTGTGATGAACAGTGAAGATGGCACCCACATAACTCGGAAAATATACAAAGTAAATGTGCCGTTTTTGCAGAGAACGTAGATAAAACCTTGGAGAAGTTAATAACGTCAAAAAATCATTTTTGGCCGAAAGTATGAAATGTGCCCTTTTTGCAATTAGTTATTCAAACATCATCTTTAGCCCGTATACGGCCACTGCCTCTCCTAATTCACAAGGCCGGTTCTCAGTTTCTCGTTCACCTGCCATCTTTGCAGGTCGTCACTCCACCTGGTAGCAGTGAGCCAATTTATCTCGTCAATACAAATTTTAACCGCCTCTGTGGTCTCGTGGTTCACACCACCGATTTCAGACCAAGAGGTCAGGGGTTCGATTCCCAGTGGGGGTACATATTGTATTCGGTTTGGTTGGTGGTAGGACTTGTTCTTAGTCCGCCTGGCTAACTACCACCAACTTATCTAAGTCTGACGCCTAACAATGATGTTTTCAGCATTATTGTGTTCCGGCAGTGAGAGAAGATAGCCAGTTCAGTGGTTGAGGATTCCGGGAGTAGTGCGCTTCCACCTTCAGCCTTATCACCACTTAACATCAGGGTGTGATGAAGGCTAAGTGCTACCCCGTTATGAATAATAAAAATATTATATCGTAAAAGCGTTACACAATTGTAACTTAAAGTATGTACCATCCAAGTAGCAATAGAACCTGAAAATAGAACAGCCTATATCTACAGCATTCTCGCTGACGTTAGACGCAACCCTTCTCGCGGGTAAATAAGCGCCCGCCATTTTTTCCGCGACCGCAAATTGTGGCGAAAGGAGGGGGGGAGGCGTTCAGGAAATTGTTTCTTGTTTATTTCAGCCTGTATTACAGGAGCAGGGTTGAATTCTACACCGTGCAAGTGATACGCGTATGGTAATTTGAAAAGCTATTTATGAGCAAGTCATTACTGGCAACCCCCTGGTGCGTAATTGGATTTTGTGTAAATCGATCGGTGGTTTTAAGCAAGGTTTCGTGTGGTTAGTTTTTAAAATCTTTTCAGGGACCGTTCGGTAAAACACTTTATATTTTAAAAGGTCTCCTGACTGCGATGAGAAATTTAAAGAGCTTGTTTTCTCTTTTTAGGTGTTACTTTTTTCCAGTCGGGTTTTTTTAATAATTATGTTTTATTTTAGACTATCACCTTTGTTATGTAAGAAAGAACTCACAAATTTTTAGCAAGTTCTTTTCTTTTTAAACCGACTTAAAAAAAAAGAGGAGGTTCTCAAGTCTTCTGTATTTTTAAATAAATAATTGCAGAGAGTTCTGCAAAACTGCAAGTTATATAATATTAATGAAATCGCTATTTAAATCTCTTCTTTTTGATAGGTACCCCACGCGATGGAATTGGTAATTTTTTATACTTACCGAAATAAATAAATAAATTTTATATTTAAACTAGCTGACCCAGCGCGACTTCGTTCCCGTGGCCCTACCCCCTACTCCACCCTACCCTACCCGTACTCTACCCCTACCCTACCCTACGCCTACCCTACACCTACCCTACCCCTACCCTATTCCTACCCTACCCCTACCCTACCCTACCCCTACCCTACGCCTACCCTACCCCTACCTCTACCCTACCCTAACTTTACCCTACCCTACTTCTACTGTACCCCTACTTACCCCACCTTCCCCTATTTTCTCACCTTTAAAACCTTCCTTGGACTACCACGAATATTTCAAGACCAAAATTAGCCAAATCGGTCCAGCCGTTCACGCGTGATGTCGTGACCAAGGGAAATAGGGATTCATCCTTACTTATATTATAAATGCGAAAATGTCTGTCTGTGTGTTACACAATCACGCCTAAACTACTGAACCGATTTGAATGAAAATTGGTACAGAGATAGTCTAGAGCCTGAGAAAGGACATAGGCTATTTATGTGAAAAAAGGGCTGTAAGGGGTTGAAATAGGGGATGAAAGTTTGTATGGAAATTATGTCATTTTTAAAGCTAGAAGCTTAAAACTTATTTAAGGAAAATTGTTAAACGTGATGAGCACTTTCTATTGACGTACAAAGTTTGAAGGTCTGGTACACCTGATGTGGAACCCTAGCAGCCACATTAAACTATATGAGATACAAACACAGCGTCTTAAGAAAAGTTGTTTAACGTCATGGACATTTTCTATTGACGGAAAAATATCGAAGGTCTGGTACACCTGATGTGGAACCCTAGCAGCCCAGCTTAACTATAAGAGATACAAATACAGCACCTTAAGAGAAGTTGCTCAGCGTGATAAGTATTTTCTTTTGACATACAATCCTTACTTCCTTACTTATCCTTACTTCCTTACTTATTTTTATATTATAAATGCGAAAATGCGAATCTGTCTGTCTGTGTGTTACACAATCACGCCTAAACTACGGAACCGATTTGAATAAAAATTGGTACAGAGATAGTCTAGAGCCTGAGAAAGGACATAGGCTACTTTTTTATGTGAACAAAGGGCTGTAAGGGGTTGAAATAGGGGATGAAAGTTTGTATGGAAATTACGTCATTTTTAAAGCTAGAAGCTTCAAAATTGTTTTATAGGCTTTTGATTAGATAAATAAATACGACATTCAAAGTTTGTAAAAAAACTACCCTAAAGAGGGTGAAAACAGGGGATGAATTTTTTCGTGTGATGACGTGCGTCGGCAAAAAAGTTTACGGAACGGATTTTGATGAAAGTTTTTTTGTTATACAGCTATTGGTCCTTGCCAACATATAGCTATAATTTATTTTGAAGATCGCAATTTCTGATGTGGAACCATAGCAGTCCAGCCAAACCATGAGAGATATAAAAATACCGTTTTAAGGAAAATTGTTAAACGTGATTAGCACTTTCTATTGACGTACAAAGTTTGAAGGTCTGGTACACCTGATGTGGAACCCTAGCAGCCAGATTAAACTATATGAGATACAAACATAGCGTCTTAAAAAAGTTGTTTAACGTCATGGGCATTTTCTATTGACGGAAAAATATCGAAGGTCTGGTACTCCTGACTTGGAACCCTTGCAGCCCAGCTTAACTATAATACAGATACAAATACAGCACCTTAAGAGAAGTTGTTCAGCGTGATAAGTATTTTCTTTTGACATACAATATATACTAATATTATAAATGTGAAAGTGTGTTTGTTTGTATGTCCGTCTTTCACGTCAAAACGGAGCAACGGATCGACCTGTTTTTTTTAGTATGTGGATAGTTTAGGAGCTAGAGAGTCCCATAGGCTAATTTTATAGCGGAAAAATTTCACATTCCCTTGGAAAAACGTCGTGTAGTACACGCGGCAAAACCCCGGGCGGAAGGCTATGTGATATAAATTTTTAATGTGTTAATACGTAGGTACTGTTTATGTAATATACAAGGTATTTTTTTATCACCCCGGATATTTTTAGGGATTATTTTACTCATGAAAACAAACAACTTTTATTATCTAGGACCAACACTGAAATCGCGAAAAAGTATCAGCTGTTCCATACATTTTGATTAAATATTTTTGCACTTTTGTAAGGAATAGCTGTTTTTTTTGCGATTTTAGTGTTGGTCCTTATTAATAATCCTTTTAATTTTATCCGGGGCGATAAAAAAATTACCGTGTAGGTATATTAAGTAAATAAATAAAATAATTCATACTTATTATTAAACTGTATGCGATTCTATTCAGGGGGCTACCGGCTAAAAATTATGGGTATGGACATGGGCTTCATTTGACATTTGAAGCACAAAATATGGGCATCAAATGTCAAATGAAGCCTTTGTCCAGGGGTTTGCCGGTACAGGGGCTGTATACATTGAAAAGAAATAAAAAAAAATACCACCAAGGGTCTTCTTAAACGGAACAGATACCAAAAATATAGTTTTTGAATTTTTTGTCCACGTTTCAGGCAAAAACTACTGAACGGATTTTAATGAAACTTTTTTGTCATATAGCTATTAGTTGTCGCCAACTTATAGGTAGGCTATAATTTATTTAGAACATCGAAATGGCCGATGTGGAACCATAGCAGCCCAGCCAAACTATGAGAGATATATAAATACCGTCGTATGGAAAATTGTTAAATGTGATGAGCATTTTCTATTTACGTACAAAGTTTGAAGGTCTTGGTACACCTGCCTGGCGAGCATTACCATCATTATATCACGCGATATGATATAGCACGTCTTGCTGTCTTGCTTCCACCTTAGTGGGGTAGGTAAGCAAGACAGCATGACGTGCTATATCATATCGCATGATAAAAGCCGTTCATGCTAAGCCAGCTGATGTGGAACCCTAGGAGCCAGGTTAAACTATATGAGATAGCATCTTAAGAGAAGTTGTTCAGCGTGATAAGTTCTTTCTTTTGACATACTGTTTGTATTGTTTGTATATCCGTTTTTCACGTCAAAACGGAGCAACGGATCGGCGTGTTTTTTTAGGATGTGGATATTTTAGGAGCTAGAGAGTGACAAAGACTAATTGATATCCCGGGAAAATATAACTTTCCCTCGAGATAACGTCGTGTAGTACAGGCGGGCGAAACCGCGGGCGGAAGGCTATGTGAAATAATTTTTTAATGTGTTAATATGTATCATAGCGCTAAACTAATATACTTATATAAAATAAATACACAAAAAACGAAAAACCTTATTAGCTAAAAAAATGAAAAATGCTGCCGAAAGTCACTATACCACGCGAACGAAGTCGCGGGCACAGCTAGTTTTTATATATATAGATTAATAACACTTAAAAAACAATCAAGTCCTCAAAAGTAATAAAGCATTCAAAATCTTTTAAATAACCAACAAATTTGCAGCAGATTTGCAACTGAATTTTTCAGCTCATTTCAAAGTGCATCGGCGATACAATTTTTTCGTCCAATAAATAAAGTTTCACATCATAAATATTGCATTCATTGAAGCTCTTTGCGAAGTCTCGCTGAAATTGCGCTGTATTGAGTTTCGATGTTGCGCTGAAGTCTGAAAAGCCTATATTGGATCATTCAATAAAACGAAGGAACTTGAGATTTTTATTTTTATTTTTATTTTCAACACTTGGAAGTTTGTACGGGCCCTTACACACGACGTTTTTTTTCACGCGCTGACGACGCGCGTATTTGATACTCGCGTCCTCTGCGCGTTTTAATCGCGTTTTGGCAATTTTAGCGCGTTTGTAATTATTTTCTCGGTTGACTGGCGCATGTTTCATAGGTGTACACCAAAATATGTCATACTTGCAACTAGGTAGGTACGCCAGGCTCCATATAAAAAAGTTCGAAGTCTTTTCAACAGTCTGAAAATTCTATAAGTATTTAATAAAAATAAGACTCAGTTTTGAAAAACAAGATGTGAAAATGGTAGGTAAACATTCTCAATTGAAATACTTTTATGAATACTACACATCACTGATCTATTTTATACTCTTAATTTATTAATTTTTCTCATTCAGACCTCCTTCCTCATCCTATTATTTTATCTACTCGAGGTTGCCTGGAAGAGATTGCTATTTAGCAATGAAGCCCCGCCGTTTTTACGATTTCTTTCTGTCTTGTTGTGTTCGTATTATTTTTTATTTATATGCAGTAAAGTGTTTTATTATTATTTTATTTAATCATTATTTAATTACCTATAGCTGATGTTATATTTATTACAGTTACTTATTGTCACTTACAAATACTTAAGTCCATCTTCGCTCACATGTTTTTACTATTGAATTTTTGTTTAACCGCCTCTGTGGTCTAGTGGGTCACACCACCGATTTCAGACCAAGAGGTCCCGGGTTCGATTCCCAGTGGGGGTGCATATTGTATTCGGTTTGGTTGGCGATAGGACTTGTTCTTAGTCCGCCTGGCTATAGCTACCACCATCTTATCTAAGTCTGACGCCATAACAATGATGTTTTCAGCATTATTGTGTTTCGGCAGTTGGAGATTAGATAGCCAGTTCCTCAGTGATTTAGGATTCCGGGAGTAGTGCTCTTCTACCTTCAGCATTATCTCCACTTACCATCAGGTGTGATGAAGGCTAATTGCTACCCCGTTGTGGATAAAAAAAACAAAATTCCTTATTTGATCCTTCCGAAGAATCTAGCAACTCATCTATTCTAAGCGTCGGTATTTGTAAAGCTGCCATCTGCAAATAAGTGACTGCTCTTTCAGAACCTGTAATATTTCGCGACACCCCTAGTAATATGGACGCGAACCAAAGTAAGATTGGGGCACCCCTATCGAAGTTATATTATACCCCAATGTTATGCGAAAATAATAACGGCAATATCCTGTAGGTACTAAACTTCAGACTTTGAGGAAAGAAGGTATATTAAATAATATATGTAGTTCTTTTATTATATTTTTTCTCGCGTGCTTATGCGTTGAGCTACAGAATTTATTTATCTCACCTACAATAAGTTTTTAGTAAAAATTTTATTTTCATGACAAGCTTTTTTGCTGACTGTACTTAAATATTTTATTGTCATCTAAAGCAAACCTGTAGGTATACAAAATTTCAGCTTTATCGGACACTGGGGAAAGGGGTTAAATTAAGCTTGCAAGATTTGTCCCCCACTAACTATAACTAACAATTGTCTTTTGCTTTTAACTAACATTAAAGCTTTAAGTAGAGTTCCTAAGTAATTGAAAATTGTTCACCGCTATGATCATTAGTTCGCCTATACTTAACTGTATTTATCATAACCCATTGTGTAATTGTGATGGAAACTGACCTTAGTCATACCATGTTAAGGTCATTTTTCAATTTGACGACTCTGTATGAAATAAAACATGGAGAAAAAACAACCCTTGGAGTTTATTGCCGGTTCTTCTCCAAGGCCTCCCGCTGTAGGGTTAGCGAACCGATGGCGTAGCTTCTATGACGTTCACAAGTATTGTAAATAACAATCTAAATTGAATAAACAAATTTGAATCTTGAATCTTGAATCTTGAACATAGCAAGTTAATAAAAAGCTTGTAAAAATTTAAAGTTCATAAAATTACAGATGTCCTACTTCAACAATATTAAAGTTTGGACCGATGGAGGATGACTTTGAAGTGTACATTATTGGACTTGGAATACATAATATATTCTCCTTATTCATCCATAAGGAAGGCCAGTGCCCCAGCAGTGGGGACATTAAACGGCTGATGATGATGATGATATAGATTCAAGACATAGATAGATAGACATTACAAGCCAGCCAAGACTTACATTTCGTCATGTTTCGTTCATAATAACGTACTTACATTTCAACCAAATAGCTAATTTTTGAATGATACATTGCGATTCTTTTCACGAACATAGCTTTCCATAAGTTTTCACCTTCCAATACTTGTGAAGTAAGAGATCCAAAGTTATTACATTTCAGTTTAACTGAGTATCCCAAGTATGACCCGAAGTTTATTGCTGAATTATCCGTTCGGACGTTGTCAGGGATTTCCTGGGTTCTTGACGATCGGGTATTGCTTGCTAGGGTTTTCGGCGGGTTTACCCATTGTTGGAGTAAGGTAAACGTGACGGATTGAAAGCTGGCCAGTAATATTTATAGCATTACTTAGCTTTCCGGCCGAGGCTTCGCCCGCGTGGACTACACGACGTTATTCCGGGGAATGTGATATTTTTCCGGAATAAAAAGTAGCCTATTTTCCTCTCCAGGCTACAAAGTATCTGTGTCCCAAATTTCAGCCAAATGGGTGAAAATCATTTAAAATGACCATTTTGACATCAAAATTTGTCCACGCGCGATATTTTACAAAATATTCTTTTAAATAAAGCAATGAGTACCCACGTTAGTAGAATGAAACATTACTTAAATAAATATATATAAATTTCTATGTACCTTATCAGTATTTAACAAATATACTCCTATATTCGCTCCGAGCCCGGATTTTCTCCATACAAAATAATTTGTCCTCTGCGTGACTAGCGTTACAAAGTACACCTAAATAAATATAATAAAAAACCGTATTCAAACAAATGATTATTTTTTGTTTAAGATATATGATTTGTCGCTGATATCGGGTTAAACTATTTTATTTTCTTATTTCTATAAATAAATTTTAGTCCTCAAATAAATGTCCAATAATGTGTTCATTTTTGTTATTCATTTTTCTAACGAGATAAATTAGTATTATTTGTTGTTTACCAGAGGGCAACACTTGCTCTCTAATTAGCCAATCAGATGCCAAAAGCGATTATGTGTCGGTCATTTTGTCATCGCATGAAAAAGTGAGTGAACGCGTGGTTTTCTGTCTCCGAGCGGAAATTACAATTTTGATTCATCATTTTTGTTGTCTACCAAACTATGCAGGTAAGAAAATACTTATATATTTAATCAATTCATATAGACGGTTTGTCTTCGATCTTGATTGAAATGCAAACAGCTTTTACTCATGACGTTCTCGTTTGGCTTAAAATATTTTCGATTCTATTCCAAGTAGTAAGTTTGTTCATTTTTGTTATGTTTTTTTCTCACGTAACAAAAATGATATAACAAAAATGAACAAAAGCCGTATTCACAAGACTGATTTTTTTTACCCAAACACGGTGATGTCCAAAATGAGGGTTATGTGTTTAATCTGTGTTTTTATGTATTTCCAGACTTTAATTACGTAGTATCCATGCTGTTATTGTGCTGTTTGGTTATTTGTCCATTTTGTTTGTTATTAACAATATTTTTCGTATTTTATTTTTTAACTTTTTTGCATTCACAATGCAATTTTTCAATATTTTTCTTTTTAGAATGCCGATGTCAGCAGCTGAACGACAGCGTCCTTATAGACAGAGGCTGAAAGACCAGAATGCCCATAAATGGTTTTTTTACATATTATTGATCGTGACTGTACAGAGTTTAAGTGTCATTGACATTGATTTTACCAATCAGCTACCAATGAATGAAGCCTTTGTGTTCATGAAAGTTAAAACATTTTATTTGTTATTATTAGTGTTTTTTTATTAAAAGAATTATAAAAATAATGCTTTTTATTGTTCCTGGAAAAAATAAATCAGTTTTATGTGACTTGTGAAAAGACCCTAATATTTCAGCTTTGTTATTTTTTGTTACGGGTTTCATTTTTGTTACGGTATCATTTTTGTTTCATTTTTGTCACAATGGTCATTTAAAATGATTTTCACCCAAATCCGTTTAGCCATTCAGCCGTTTTGTCGTGATTGAGCAACAAACATCTAAAGCTAAACTTCTTGAAAAATGGAAAATGAAGTATTTAGAAAAAATCGACCCGTCTCACCAACCAGCTCCGATGAGACTCGAACCCACGACCTTTCGCTATCCGGGCGACTGCTCTAACCACTGAGCTACGGAGTCGTTATACTATTAATTATTAAACCATAAAAATTGCATTGTGAATGCATAAAAGTAAAAATTTAAATAGCTTAACTTCTTATTGTATTATATTATCTAACTTTCACATTCGAATGAAACACACGGCGACTTGGTGTACATGTGACTATGTCGCAAATCAAAATAAGTTTTAAGTAAAAATTACATTTTCATGACAAGCTTTTTTGCTGACTGTACTTAAGTATTGTATTGTCAACTGAACCAAACCTGTATACAAAATTTCGGCTCCATCGGACACTGGGAAGTGGGTCAAATTAAGCTTGCAAGATTTGTCCCCCACTAACTAACTAACTAACATGGCAAGTTAATAAAAAGCTTTTAAAAAGCTCGCTCCGAGCAAAGAATTCTTGAAATTTGTCCTTGAGTTTTTGTAGTTTTCGAGTTTATAGGCTCTTAAGGTACATGGTAGTTTATTAATTAAATTATGTTCAACCGAACACGTAGTAGTAAGCTAGGGAGAACCGGTCTCGACTACTCGCTACTTTTCGGAACTAAATTCTTACATTTCGTCATTTACTTGTAACTATGTAGATGGGAGGCTTAATCTAAGGGTGTTTATTTCGACGTAAAACTATGGCGTTGTCACTTATCCTACTATTATAAATGTGAAAGTTTAGATGTTTGGATGTTTGGATGTTTAGATGTTTGGATGTTTGAATGTTTGTTACACAGATACTTTGTAGCCTGGAGAGGAACATAGGAACATACTTTTTATCCCGGAAAAACATCACATTCCCGCGGGATAACGTCGTGTAGTCCACGCGGGTGAAGCCGCGGGCGGAAAGGTAGTAGATAAATCATAGATTCTTGGGCTTAGCTGTCTGTGTCGGCGAAGGGCGAATGGCCTTGAAATGCGGTAAGTATCTATTGGTATCTGTGTGCAGTATTACCTTTATATACGACGGAAGATCAGCGCTGGTCACAAGCCAAGCATTATGCTGAATCAGGACCATTTTGGGACATACTATGCGTTTTTCGTTTTTTGTTTTACTTGTATGTATCTTTTTGATGTCCCAAATAAATGAGTTTTCTATGAGTTTCGATTTCGATGCTCAGTCAAGTTTATCCATTACATAAATACAAACAAACAAAAAATAATAGTTTTCTTTGTTATAATATTAATATAGATTCATGTAAGTAAGTATGTTTTGTGTTATATAGATTCATGTAAGAATGTTGTTCTAATCTTAGCTAAAACCTCTGTAATTTATGTTCGTTAAATTTAGCTGTCAACATTTTAAGTGGAAATTGTACGAAATATTATAATCTGCTTCGTAATTAATTAACTGCTCATAATTTCATCAGAGCTATGAGGAAGTCTTTTACTACGGATCATTTTCATTCTCTAGAGCACAGTGTTTTAAAACAATTTTATCTACACTCATGTTATAAATATTCGAATTATGAACTCATGCCTGAACGTATATTGATAAACGTTATACCAAACTTTTAAAAATTAAAGTGTTTAATAATGGTCATTGTGATACAACCGGATACAGCTTTAACTCATTATAAAACACTTATTTTTCTTAATTTTACAATCTCCATGGCAACCGTAGGATTTACCGGCCCTGACTTTTAACTCTTTCAAGCCCTTTTTATCCGGCAACAATATGAAACTTTTTTAAAATTAGAATTTTGAATTTTGAAGGTATAGACCGTATAGACCGTATAAGTAGTGGGGTTTGGCGCCAATCCACATATTTTTTTGCTTAATTTTTGAAAAATATGATAAATGTAATGACTGTACATAAAGTAGTGTATGAGACTGCACATAACTCGGTATTAAAACACTCGTGGAATACTATTAAAAAAATCGCCGATGTTTTAATACCCCTCATTATGCGACAGTCACATAAACTACTATTATGCAATACAATGATTCCTATAGACAAGTTTCGCGCCCGCAAAAGATTTTGTTGTTTTCAAGAAGTCGTATTTTGTAGATCGGTAGACGATCTGTTGCAAGACTCATTATACAAACGGCAACAGTGTTGCTTTCAACATTCACGTTTATCATGGGTGGGCATCGAACCCACGAAACAAGGCTCACAATTCAGGACCAGAACCACAGATTACTAAATAGTTACTGTGTAACAGATAGTTCACTCCGCTAAGTCATTTAAATAAATAGCAACTCTTATGTAACGCAATAAAGTAGAATTCAGCTTGTACGGCGCAAATTACGAACGGCCACTCGTTGCATCTCTTTCTATCGCATATATTCTAGCTCTTTTGCGGACCTAATTTATATGGATTTACACCGCCGGCGTTGCCGCCGCGTTTTCGAGCCGACACGGGGAGTGAAATAGGCCTGCCAGAACCACTGCGCCATGTCCTCTAAATATTAAAAGCGAGATGAGTTCGAGTGCCAATAGTAAAAGCTCATCGTAACAACGCTGGGAGTCTCATCATTTGAGATGTCATATGCCACGTTAATTAATGAGACACAGGATATTGCTATCTCTTTGTATTTATTTCGAAATATCTGCTCATTTAACTAAATAATAAGTAGAGTGCTCGTCAGATAAGTCTGCGCGCGGTAAAAATCGAATACTAATCTTTTCCATAACATTAGAACAAAAAAATGCACTGTAACTAGCGCCAAAAACGCGCCAGGCACGTGCAGAGTTATCTGACACACACTCTAAAGTCCCACACTCCTGTCTGTTCCGGTGACATCCGTGACAGAGAAGCCACTTGCAATACGAAATTAGCTGTCAAAATGGACTGTCGTACCCATGAAGTTTGACTTAATACTCTGAGGTAACTGGAGTTCTCACCCTGAATAAAAAAGTGTCCCCAGCAAGTTTGACATTTATGTATGTAGTGGCTGTCAGCTGTCTCATATAACCATATGTATTTTTTTAAAGTGTAGGTGAGACGGAAGACAGCCACTGTGTAATTTGTGGTGGACAAAAAATTGTTCGTACTGCACTCTCCAGTTACCTCAGTATTAAGTCGAGCTTCATGGTCGTACCGTACATAGATGTGGATATAGTATATTAAAAAAGGGGCTGTCGTACAAAAACTGTTTTAGCTCTAAAGACATGCTAAAGACTATCTCCGGAACAGAAACTGGGAATCGAACCCGCTGAATGTGAAAATTATTTTTTCTTTAATTTTATTATACCGATCGAAAGGCTCAAATAAACGCATTTATTTCGTCTAAGTAACATTGCATCTTAAGAAAGTTTGGATAATTTGGTGCGAGTTCGACTCTCGGTTCGGACAGGCGATTATTTGAAATTTGTTGAATGCAGTTCGTTTTCTTTTTAAAATAAAAATGAAGTCTCCTTTCAGTAAAATTCTATGTCTTCAGTATTTAAGGTATACTTTCCCTCCATGTGGCATAGTTTTGGGACGCCCTGTATATTACTAGCGGATCCTCGCGGTTTTACCCACGTAGTATCTATCCGTTCCCGTGAGAATGTCGGGATAAAATATAGCCTATGTCACTTGGGAAGAATGTAGCTTTCTAATTGTCAAAGAATTTTCCAAATCGGTCCAGTTTCGGAGCCTATTCGATGCAAAGAAACAAAAATCAAATCTTTCCTCTTTATAATATTAGTATAGATCAGTAGCAATATGACTAGGAAAATTTACATTTCTTGGAATTTATTAGGAAACAGATTACATCGGACATTTACAAAAGAAAATGTCTAACTCCGGATTTAGATGTTATCACGAAACGCCTCGTCGTTTAAGTTTGGTCTTATTTTCCCACGACGAGGGTCTCGGATGAGGGTGTAGACGTCGGTCCTAAAAGTAAAGTACAAAAGGTACGTACCTAAGTTTCAGTGCTCCTATTATTAATGAATGTGGGCAAAGTTTGGTATTTTTCGTTGCTATGTTAATTTTGGTTATACAAAGTGTTATTGAATAAGCGCAAAACCTCGGTGGTGATTGTGCTCATGAATATGAACAACTTTTACTATGGGGCCAACTCTGCCACTCAACAAAAAAAAACAGCTGTTCAATACATTCTGGGGGGCTACCGGCTAAGAAATATGGATATGGGTATGGGCTTCAACTGTCATTTGAATTCCTTATCTTGCTAGATTTTTGCTGCTTTGTTCTGTTGAACGTTGCTAGCTAGTTATCGTTATACCCGACGTCACAACACAAGGAACTGATAGCGGCTATTTTCTTTATAAAATTGACTTAAAATTCCCAAAAACGTATAAATTTCATACCCATAAAGTTACGCGGTAGCCCCCCTGGGCCCCAAGTCTGCTAATTTTAATTAAATAAGATTCTATTGATATTCTATTGAGACTCAATTACGATTCCATTGCGATTAAAAGAAATTGGGTATTCTGTAAAAACTTGTACGTCAGCTCAATAGAATCGCAATTGAATCGTAATGGAGTCAGTTGGAAGTTAATGGTATTGCCTTCTAAAATCTACTAAGAGACTAAATTAATGAATGACCGATAGTTTTGATAAAAATAAGCGTTTTTGTATCATTTAAGATAATCAAATAGAATTAAAATTGTCCGCGATGAAGGGCATTGTTAGTAAAACATGACACAATGATAAAAAAACACTTTTATTCAAATACGGTGGCTGTAACCCAATTGTCATTGAGAGTCCTGTCAAACAAATGTCAAATGAGAGTAGAATACCGATTAACTCCACAATCGAGCTACGATTGTAATACGATTGAAGAGCAGACTAGCAAATATTCCGATGGCAGTTCAATGGCAGTTCAGTCGTATACCATTGGTCTTAAGTTAGTAGCAGAATACCAAAAATGTCAAAAACCGCTATTGAGATCCAATTAAGATTCAATTGAACCATTTGTAAATTAGCAGACTTGGGGCCCTGGTCGCGTAGGTATTGACAATTTGTACGAAACAGCTAATTGTTTTTGTTGAGTTGCAGAGTTGGCCCCATAGTAAAAGTTGTTAATATTCATGAGCACAATCACCACACCACCTAAGAGGTTTTGCGTTATTAGCTTGTTATGTCTTATCCTATTATATTATTCAGGCAAGCTCACCTTATCAGGCTTCACCCGCGTGAATTACACAACATGATCCCGCGGGAACCGGATATTTCCAAAGTTAAAAAGTGGCCTATTATTGTTACTCTGAAAGACGGACAAGCAAACACACTTTTACATTTATAATATTATAGTAGACTAGCGGCCGCCCGCGGTTTCACCCGCGTGGTTCCCATTGCCGTGGGAATATCGGAATAAAAAGTACATATAAACCTTCCTCTTGAATCACTCTATCTATTAAAAAAAAAACGCATCAAAATCCGTTGCGTAGTTTCAAAGATTTAAGCATACAAAGGGACATAGGGACAGAGAAAGCGACTTTGTTTTATACTATGTAGTGATATGGATGATATTTATGTAAACGAGATAAAATCGCTTTGAAGACCAGCAGGGCTAGCATAAGTAGCATGACGTAGCTTCCAACCAATTAGCACGTCTCGTCGACGCACGGCACGTCACGGGCGCTATCTACGAGCGATCTGCCCCCCTAGACAAGTGGCTTTCTACCTTCTTTCTACTATCGAATTCGCCAAAATGTATGGGATTGACATTAGTGGTCACGTGAAATTTCAATCCCATACATTTTCTTTCTATTATACTGGTGAATTCGATAATAGAAAGCCACTTATGTCTAGGGGGCTGATTGGTCGAAAGTGCCCGCGACTCTTTCTTACTCGAGTTTTCGCTTGCTTGGTGTTCACTACTAGGATGCTAGGTCTACAGGAACTAACTTAAAGAAGTGCCTTCCAAAGAAGTTCAAGCTAATAGGTACATTTTTGTCACCCTTCCCATGGCCCGCCATACAATACAATGCGTTAAACTAGCCATCAAGCCTCATATTACCATGATCATTTATACCGTACTATGATTATAATAACCCGTATTACCATTACTCATTTTACTCAACCTATTAAACCGTATTTATCTGCGGTCTATTCGACCGGTAACAATACAATTCGGTCATAAGTGATTCATTTATTCATTCATTAATTCAGGGCTTCGATTAATAGTGGACGCCGGTAATGATCGTTGACTGCTGAAATACTGGCGCCCTCTCGCGACCTAACATAAAGCAAGTTAAAAGTCTTATTATTTTTTACTTACTTATTTTTTAGAACCTATTGGTGGAGATTTGTAAATGGCATTATTTTAAACTACTGATTATAATAATAGTAGATTGTACAACAAGTGCATAAAACGTACCATTTTAGCCGAGACGTATATATCCACCCGAGCCGTAGGCGAGGTTGGATAGTCAATTCGAGGGTAAAATGGGTTTTATGAATGAGTTATACACTCTGCTTTTCACTTCGAGTGAGAGGAAAATAAATAACAATATTGCAAAAAGAAAAAATAAAGACTTCGCCATATTGGCGGGAAGTTTTTTTTTTATTTTTTTTTATATGTGGCAGTGGCAGCACGGTGACTTTAGCATAGATCGTAGTCCATAATGCTCTTAAAATACTTATTTTTTTGAAAACTCATTAATTTTGCCTAGTTTTATTACGTACAAAATTTAAGAAACAGAATGAAATAACAATTAGTTTATTTAACGAAGTTTAATTGCGTGTGTGACTGTTTACCTGACGACCTTTGTCTTAGAGTCTGAGACAGACGAAGATTTTACTTTATGCACTAGAGCATAAAAAGCGATTTTATGCAGCCTATACCCAACATAAACACGAACTTTACGAGCATGAGAAGTGAAAAATTAATAGTATAAATTTGTCTGTAAATCTTCCAAAGAATAAATAAATAAAGTACCCTTTTCTCGATATTGGCAGTAGTGTCTTTTAATTTTTAAATTATTATAGTTATTCTGAAGTTTGACTGATACTAGGGCGATAGTTTTACCGGACAGGGCTAGGCATTAAGCTTGCCATGTTAGATATAGTTTGTTAGTTAAGTTAGTAGGGGACAAATCTTGCGTGCTTAATTTGAACCACTTCCCAGTGTCCGATGGAGCTGAAATTTTGTATACAGGTTTGGTTTAGATGACAATAATATATTAAAGTACAGTCAGCAAAAAAGCTTGTCATAAAATGAAATTTTTACTAAAAACTTATTTTTAAACGAAGTTTGATTGATACTAGGGCGATCGTTTTACCGGACAGGGCTGGGCAGCTCGGCTCAAATTTGCACGCCCGCCCTTTTTGATCTCTTTTTTGATCAGTCATCCATCTCCTTATCCATCCATAGGGAAGGCCAGTGCCCCAGCAGTGGGGACAATAAATGGCTGATGATGATGATGAAGCACGGGCTAATATTTCGTATTCGTTGTGTACATAATCACCTTATGTACCTAGGTTACCATAGGCTGTCCGAAAGATGGCGCCCTCAGAGGTTTTTATTTAATAAGTTGCTAATAGAAAAGGATTTAAGTAATAAAACTTTACATGGATTTTTTAGGGCCAATAGTCTAGTATTTTTAGAAGGTATCGTTACATTCTCTCATAGTCATTCGAAGAAGCAGATAGCAAATGTGTCAAAACGGCCACTTTTAGCAGTTTTGCTATCTCTTCTAGCAGTGACACGAGGGACTGTAATGATACCGTCAATGGGCCCTATAAATGCTATGTAAAGTTTTATTTAAATTGTAAATCTAATATTTACAATATTAAATATAATTCACCGCGGCGCCACTTTCGCTTTAATACAAAGTACCATATATCGCGTTAGTTCCCATTCAATCAAATCAAGGTGCGAATACACCTGAGTGGTTGAGTGCTCAGCAAACACTCCGCCCGCGCATTGTTTGCGGTTATTCATAAGCAGATAGAGGTTTGATATTGTTGCTGAATAGTTGGGATTTGAAAGGGGCTCTGATGACGCTTTATATAATGTTATAAACATATATTGTGTTTGTTGTAAGTGTTGATTATGTCGCTCGTGATTTCGTCCAAAGGGAGGATTTTCCACTTGTAGGTAAAGAGAAAGAAAGAGGTAAATTTTGTTTTGTTTGTTGAAATGAATCATACATATATATTGTATACATATTGTAATACTGAATGACTTATTCTATGGCATACATAATATGGCATAACTATAGACAGGATATTTTTTTTTCAGTGCTCAAATTTTTAAGATCAACTCAGAATCATTAAGTGAACAACTTTCTCCTAGAAACATGAGTCGAAAACGATAAAATTTTTTGGACATCCCATACCAAATCGATCACGTGATCAGTCCGATTTGTTTGTAGAGTAAAAAATTTTTTGTCATATTTCGACCTATGTTTCTAGGGGAAAACTGTTCACTTACAGATTCTGAGTAGATCTTAAAAATTTGTGCACTGATAAAAAAATCAAATCAAATAAAATCAAATAAACTTTATTGCACCAATAAATACACGGACAAGTACAAAAAGAGACAAGAAAAATACACAATAGGCGGCCTTATTGCTACATAGCAATTTCTTCCAGGCAACCTTGGGTGAAAGAAATAAATAAAAATGATAATAGGGGAATGGGTGCTGAAAAAGAATATAAAATGATGGAGTAAAAGTATATACTTAAAATATTAATTACTAAAGAAGATAAATACTTAGATAATATTATAAGTTAAGAGAGGAAATGACTTATAACTTGATTACCAAAGGACACCAGAGTCTGAGCCTTTCTGATACCCTCTGGAAGCGCATTCCACAAGAGAACGCGGCACGCACGGAAAAGGAATAGGAGAGGAAGTCGGAAGTGTGACGCGGGATTTCTAAGGCAAGGTTAAAAGTAGAACGCAAGGTACAATGAGTGGACGAAGATCGAAAGGAGAAACAATTTTTAAGATATGGTGGGGAAGTAGGTAGGAGAAGGATAGAGTAGAGGAGCTTGAGTGTGTGTAAGTCCCTGCGCCGGCGAATAGGGAGCCAATTGAGCTTGTTGCGAAAGTACGAGACGTGGTCATATTTACGAAGATAGAAAATGAATCTGATGCAAACATTCTGCAGACGCTCCAATTTGTCAAGAAGCTCCTCAGACAGGTCAGTGTAGCAGACATCAGCGTAGTCAATAATAGACAGCAAAAGGGATTGTGCTAAAGTGATTTTAGTACTGGTCGGCAATAAATTACGTAGGTGAAATATGTTGAAGTAGATGGAAGTTGGGTGCGTATCAAGTAAAACCAGATGTTTGTAGTAACATGTTGTATTGTCAAAGGTTACAATACAAGAGCCCGATTTAAATAAAATACATTATATTTAACTATACTAATTAGTAGGTCATCAGCGACATACGTCATGTTGCAGAGCGTAACAGTAAGTTACGGTGCAAGTCTAAATACGGCTATACTACACCTCCCCCGAAAGTCATCCTTTACCCCCGGAGAAAAAGAAAAAAAAAATGTGACGTACATCGTTCAGAACCTAATTACACAAAATAAAATACAAATGAAAAAAACAAATTACACATTTTTTGTCCTTATAAAATATCACAACATTTTTATATAAAAACAACTTAATTACAAAACAATTTAGTGTTATTCTTATGAGTTACATATTCTTTATTATTTTTAAGAATTTTTACATTTGGCGAAATTTCTTCTATAACTAAAAAGGGACCATTCCAAATTGGATCTAACTTATTGCCAACTTGATTCTTAATTAAGTAACAAAAAGTCACCAGGTTTGTATGTTAGTGTATTTATTTTCTTATCATATGTTAGTTTTCTGTGGGTCTTACTTATTAACAAATTATTCTTAGCATCTATCTGTGCTTTTTGCAACCTATACTTAAATTCCTTAGGATAACTATCGTAATTATAAAGAGGGTCGACAGAAGTACTCAAATTAGTTGGTAAATTACACAACTTTCCAAAAACTAACTCGTGAGGAGTGTATTGTGTCTCTGTATGAACTGTGGTGTTAAAAGAAAAACACCAATAACTTAACCAACTACTCCAATCAGATTTGTTATTACTACACATTATTCTGAGATAAGCACCTATATGTTTGTGTGTATTTTCTAGTGCTCCCAATGTCTCATGGTGGTAAGCCGTAGAATTTAATTTTTTAACTTTCAATAAGCTACAAATATCCGTAAAAACATTACTCATAAATTCGGTTCCCTGATCTGTAATGATCTCTTTTGGGACACCATAGCGCAATATGAAGTTATTCACAAATGACCTACTCACTGATTCCGAGTCTTTCTTTTCTAAAGGATACGCTTCTACAAACTTAGTTAAGTTGCATTGAATGGTTAATATATAACTAAAATTTAAATTATCTACATCTAAGGGGCCCACTAAATCTAAACTTATACGCTCGAACGATGTGTTCGGAGTCGTCGTAATCACCATCGGTTCATGGGTATTTTTATTTGTATGTTTCTGGATTTGACAGTCCTTGCACTTTTTAACATAATCATGGACGTCACGGCTCATATTTGGCCAAAAATAATATTGTTTTATATTATTTAACATTCTATTCACGCCAGCATGGCCACTGGTCGGTAATAAATGGAAATCATTCAGTATGACTCTAATTTCATCTGAGTCGTATACTTTTGTAACATTTTTTGTTACTAAAATACGAGGATAATCACACTTGCGTTCTAAAAACTTCTTTAAAAATATTTGATTTCCTTTATCTTTCACAATAACTAGTTCATCAATACTTAGTTTTCTGCAAAATTCTTCTAATTCCCTCGCTAACACGCCTACGGTAGATAACGATCGGGATAATAGATAAATGCAAAACTTAGAAGGCACATATACAAAGTTACCTTTAATACTTATTATTTCCTCTTTTTCCTTCTTATATAAATTACTACTCAACACTAGTTCTATACATTGTCGTGGTCTTTTCAGTATTTCCACAGTTTTCGGTTGATCAGACCTAGAACTAATGGAAGCCTCAGTTGTCAAGTCTGTGTGGCTTTTTTCATTATTAATTAAACGTTTACGATTCTGTGCTCTCGTCGTGACTGATACAACGTGTTCTCTCATATTTTTTAAATCATCACTATTGCTCGGCAGCCGGCTCAATGCGTCTGCAGCTGCATTTTGCCGTCCCGGAATATATGCTATGTCGAAATCGTATTCTTCTAAATATAATCAAAATTTAGTCAATCTACTCGATGGATCAGTCATTCCGAAGAGATAAATTAATGGCTTATGGTCTGTTATAATTTTAAACCTTTTGCCATAAAGATATGGTCTAAAATGTTTAGTGGCCCATACTATCGCTAACAACTCTAACTCTATCACTGGATATCGCGTTTCTGCGGGTTTCAAGTTACGACTGTCTAATAGCAACGGCAAGGTTGTCGCGTACGCTATAGCGTACGCGACAACCTTGCCGTTGCTATTAGACAGTACGGCACCTAAACCTATCTTTGATGCGTCTGTATGTAAAATAAAAGTGTTATTCTCTGAAAAATCTGGGTAATCTAAAACTTGTGGACTTATAAGTGCTTCTTTTAATGTAAGAAATGCAGTTTCGCATTCAGAAGTCCAATTAAATTCGACATTCTTTTTCGATAAGTAATTTAAAGGATAAGCTATATCTGCGAATTTATGAATAAACAATCTATAATAGTTAGCAAATGCAACGAATCTTTTTACGTCGTCAGTAGTTTTCGGTCTTCGATAATTTGTCAAAGTAATTATTTTCTCAGGATCAGGTTCGACTCCCTGTGAGGTTATTTTGTGACCTAAGTACATAATTTCTGTCCGTAAGAATTCGCACTTTAATGGATTTAGTTTCAGATTACTACTTCTAAAACGCTCTAAAACACTTATTAAATTCTTATTATGGTCAAAAATAGAATTCCCTATTACTATGCAATCGTCCAAGTAAACAAAGCATTGTTTATAATTAAGACCTGACATGGCAATAGTCATAAGCCTAGAAAAAACACTAGGACTGGTCTTAAGTCCCATTGGACAACGCTTCATTTGGTACATTTTATCTGTTGTGAAAGCAGTGAATTTACGAGACCGATTAATTATCTAATGAAATTTGATACATTTTGTCGAGGTTAAAAGCGGTGTATTTTCTAGAATTTCCATCCAAAGAAAGTTGGTAATAACTTTGGGAAAGGTCAAGTTTTGAAAAATATACACTTCCTGACAGAGAATCTAAAATTTCGACTATGTTAGGTAATGGAAACTTGTCGTCGACTATCTTGTTATTTAACTGTCTATAATCGACAACTAATCGCCATTTTTTCTCTCCATTTTTATCAGATTTCTTAGGAACAAGCAAAACCGGGCTAGACCACTCGGATGTGGTCTCCTCTATAATGTCGTTATCGAGCATTTCCTGAATCTGTTTTTGAACCTCCTTTTGCAACGCGTTTGGGATTCTGTAAGGCTTGACGTACACTGGACTTGTATTATCTTTTAACTTAATCGAATGTTGCAACAAGTTTGTAGTACTGAGCTTGTCGCCTGGCAAGTGAAAAACGTCAGCGTACTTAGCACAAATCTTCTCAATACTTAACTGCTCATCTTTATTTAAGTATGAACTTAAGTTAAGCAAATTAAATAAAGTCTTTACCCTATCGACACTTATTTTTTGTTTGTCAAAACTACATTCGTCAAAATAATTTAAACTATGATATTCTAAACTTGAAAAGTCTACCTCTATCTCGGTATTATTTGTATTTAAAATACGTATAGGGATTCGACCATAGGTTGGTTTAGATATCAAACCTGCAACAAATACACCTTTCTGTATTTCTTGCGCCAAAGTAACACAGTCTGCGCGTTGACTGGTAGGTATGTATTTGATTATCTCGCACCGTGGCGGAATAATATGGACAAAACTACTATTGTTATTATTTATAGGTACCTCTATAGTACAAGTATCATTACATAATGTTAAGGAACTATTCTTATAATTAATTACAGCTCGGTAACGCTGAAAAAAATTCTGACCTATAATACCATCAGCATAACATGTTAAATCCCTAAATATATAAAACTTTTGTTTAAAAATTATTCATTAAAATTTAAATCTAAATAAATATATCCTTCTGATACTAAATTTCCACTAATTCCCTTTATAGTGATTTCCTCTTTAAACATACTTTGCAATAATTCGGGATACATTTGAAGCCATTCGTATTTCAAAACGCATAAACTAGCTCCACTATCTACTAATAAATCAATCAAATTGTTACCTATCTTACAATTAACTATGCTCGTATTATTATAACTAAAAATACCGTAATTTAATTTAGGCAGAAAAACGTGATTAAATTATGGTTATAATGACCTACATTGTCATTTTGTTGCACTTGGTGGATCCGCGGGGCGGGCGGGGCGCGGGCGGACTGCGAACCTCGCGCTGACCGTGCAAAATACTGCGTAGTGCGTTTACCTCTGTGACCTGTATTATTCACAGCTGGTTGCGAAATATTATTTCTATTCATAGCGCTATAGTTTCGAGAAAAATTGTTTCCCTGGCCACGATTAAAATGTTGTCCCCTTACCGAGGAATACTTACCTCTATTGTTGAAAAACTGAGGAGCACGATAGGGACGGCGCTCCTGTGAATACTGAGCGACCTGGTCGTGCCGGGAGGACAAGACTTGTTCATCGACAGCAGTTCTTATAGCCTCTGATAAAGATGAAAATTGCCTCGAAGCAATTATAGTGCTAAGCCTCGTGTCAGACAAACCATCAGCGAATCGCTTAATCGCTGTCTTTTCGTTCATTGATCTTAGAAATTCAAACTTACTATCATCATTATCGGCTTGTGAGATAGTCAAATTGACGAAAAGATCCTCAATCTCAGACCCAAATGATTCTATGGACCTTCGTCCCTGTCTAGTACGAAACAGCTTGGTCTGAAGGGCTTCTGTCGACTTCTTAGGGAGTAAAAATTTGCGCATGTCCAAAACTAAATCTATAATACTAGCATAAGTGGATTGTAATCTTAACTTGGCGCTAGATGACAGCCTAGTTTTAAGAACAAAATCTATGAGTAATGGTTTTGATTCCTCATTAATTATTGAACTATACATATTAATTCCGTCTATTAATTGTTTCGTGACATCCTCTTGTCCCGTCATGTTGGGTAACAAGGCAATTGCCGTTTTTATATCGAAACTTGATTTAGCCATTTTACTGGTTATTTATTTAACTCGTTATCAACTTAAAAAAATTACTCAGTACTTATATCATACTTGTACGGCTCATTGATTACTAAACTGTTAAATAACTTATTCCCGTAGTACTGAATTAATAAAGAATCTAATAAAATTAACTTTCATTGCTTATTCAATTGAGACACAATACCTATACTCACTTGAAACATACTATTAATTTATGACTTTAAATACTTATTTTAAAATAAAATAGCGCAATAATTAATTTTAAATCAACTAGGTACATAATTTTTTATTAAAAAATAGCTTACCAAATAAAATAAAATACCGTGAATAAATCGAAGAGTGACGCAATAACGCATCGCAGCGATGTGGCAAGCCGGGAGCGACGACATGTCGGCAGCGCGGGGCACGTAGGCAGCTGGATGTAGGGCACTGGCAGCAGCACGTGTCGCGGCAGGCAGCAGGCTGCTCGACGAGTGGGCCGGGCTATACCCTGGACTCCGTGGGCCGGGATAATCCCTGGACTCCGCTCCAACTGGGCCGGGCTATACCCTGGACACCATCCTTGACCCGTACGCTTCTTTCTTCTTTCTTCATATTCTTCTATAATGTTTCGGGAATCTTCTATATTGTTTCAGGAATCTTCTATGATAATAATTTCTTCTACAAAAAATGATATTTATTCTTCTAATCTTCTTAAAAATTATAATTTCGTCGAAATTGCGTTTCTTCTTTAATGGTCTTCATTCTTCACTACATAGTATAAAACAAAGTCGCTTTCTCTTTCCCTATGTCCCTTTGTATGCTTAAATCTTTGAAACTACGCAACGGATTTTGATGCGTTTTTTTTAATAGATAGAGTGATTCAAGAGGAAGGTTTATATGTACTTTTTATCCCGATATTCCCACGGGAACGGGAACCACGCGGGTGAAACCGCGGGCGGCCGCTAGTCTTAAATAAAGGTTTCTTCTTTCTTCAAAAGTCCAAATTCGTTGAATGCAGGGTCGCCATGAAATATGTTGAAGTAGATGGAAGTTGGGTGCGTATCAAGTAAAACCAGATGTTTGTAGTAACATGTTGTATTGTCAAAGGTTACAATACAAGAGCCCGATTTAAATAAAATACATTATATTTAACTATACTAATTAGTAGGTCATCAGCGACATACGTCATGTTGCAGAGCGTAACAGTAAGTTACGGTGCAAGTCTAAATACGGCTATACTACATAGGCGATTTAGTGAACCGTACGCTGCGAACACTTTTTTCCTAAGCTGTTCCACATGAGGCTTCCAGGAAAGATTTTGATCGAGAATAACACCGAGATTCCTGACGGTGCTAGAGAACGGGATAATGGTGCCGTCTAAGGAAACTGCTGGGATTTGTTCAAAGTCGATCCTCGAAACGAAATGAGAGCTACCAATAATAATGCATTGAGTCTTCGCCGGGTTTAGGGCTAGACCAAAAGACTTACTCCAGGAACAGATTTCAGTGAGATCAGAGTTGATAGAAATGATTGTATTTGACAGTTCAGATAAAGGTGCCTGTGTGTAGATCTGTAGATCGTCAGCGTAAAGGTGATAGAAACTAGAAAGGGACTGTGTTATGGAATTGAGAAAAATAGAAAAGAGAAGATAAGATAAGACGCCACCCTGAGGGACACCGGCATTGATATCACACCACCCGGAGAAGGTGACTCCGGTGCGAATACGCTGCCGTCGCCCTAGCAAGTAACTTTGAAGCCAATCAAGTGCAGCTGGAGATATGTGTAGAGAGCGTAGAACACCAAGTAGGATATCAAAATCAACGGTATTGAATGCATTGCTAAAGTCAAGTAATGTCAGAACCGTAAGCTGACGGTTTTCCATCCCGAGGCGTATGCCATCCGTAATTCTAACAAGTGCTGTAGAGGTGCTGTGGCCTTTACGAAAGCCAGACTGAAGAGGGTTAAGGAGGTGGTTTTTAATAAGATGATTAGATAGCTGATGATGAACAAGTTTCTCAAGGACTTTGGAAAGGAAGGGAAGGATTGAGATTGGACGAAAGTCAGAAAACATGATAGGTTTTGATTTCTTAGGAAGTGGTATAACATTGGCGTCCTTCCAGGAAGCAGGAAAAGTTCCAGTGGAAATGAATGTATTTAGGATGTGAGTAATTATGGGAGTGAGGAAGTCAAGGATAGGAAGGATCATTTTACGA
Source organism: Crambus lathoniellus (assembly GCA_949710035.1). Taxonomy (NCBI): domain Eukaryota; kingdom Metazoa; phylum Arthropoda; class Insecta; order Lepidoptera; family Crambidae; genus Crambus; species Crambus lathoniellus. The sequence goes on from OX453317.1 coordinate 21,895,583, forward strand.
CTAATTGAATCAGCACCCACAGCACTTGAACTGATGGACAGAATAGCTCTCTTCACATCACAGTCTGCAAATAGATTAAAGGAAAAGGAGGATTCTTGGGTTGGCAGATTTGAGAGATAATCCAAAGTTTGGCTTTTACGGGTGCTATCTATTGGCTGTGACGTTGTGAAATGGCTGTTAAGTTGGTCGAAATTGATATTATTTTCTGTGACATTAGAATGAGATTTGCCAACACCAAGGGTTTTAAGAAACTTCAAAACTTTAGCTGGATCTTCATTTTGAATAGACTGATGGATGTGGCGTCTTTGGGCGTCCCTAATCACCGTGTTACATCTGTTTCTTGCACGAATCATATTTCTCTCATTTCGTTCCGAAGGATCAAGTTTGAACGTGGCTTTAGTCCTGTTCTTTTTATTCATCAGAGACCGTATCTCGTCAGTTAGCCATGGTGCAGGGAGATGTTTGATTTTGATGGGTCTAATAGGAGCGTGAAGATCGTAAGTTGAGTGAGTCGGCTATTGAAGAGTTCTACCTGAAAAAAATATTCTGTAAGTATATAAGTAGTTTTCTTTCAGAACGATTAATTACTGCTTTATTACTTAATTTAAATACGTGTACGCTACGTCAATTGTAATTCCTTAAAACACACGATTTCAAATTTCTACCTCCAAAAAGCATTTTCGCAATAAATTAGAATTTTCCGCTAACATTTAATTAGCCAATTAAACGTCCACCATCGCATTGCATTGAAATTACAGGATTTGCCGAAATTAGCAATGTAAATACTTGTACTACGCGCGTATTTAAAAAGGCCTATTCCACTTTGCACCAGGGGCGTTCCCGGAAGGGACTGCTTACATTAATTATTGAGTAGCCAAATATTTGGAAAAAGTATCGGCGGGGAAATGCCTTCATTCATATTCTATTTTCGGAGAAATTGGAACTTTTCAAATATGCATCTTTCTGTATCTAAATTTATATTCAATCGGCAGCGTGTGTAGTAGGTATGTTGCATGGTTAATGGTATAATCAATGCATAAAACGTAAAATAAGTACTACATAGTTATAATGATGCATGTTCCTATAACGCCTTGGATGAGATAGGTACAGAATTTTTTTTTCATTGTGGAATAGTGACATAAAATTACTATAGAAATATAATCAGTATTAAGTAATGTACTTGTTTGTATAATATACAAATTAAGGAACCAAATCAGATATGCACATTTCTATGACCATAATGCGGTTAGTAAAATTTTGGATAATCATTAGTGACATTTTAAATAGGGTAACTTTTCATTTATCTAGAGAAGCGTTAACAAATAACTAAACGAACTTTAAATAGATATTAAACTTCTTTGTTTTCTGTATACATTTTGATTAAATATAACGGATAAATTTTGGTTAACTTTAACAACGTTATTTACTTACATAGAGCCGTCAGCTACCGCCTGGGCCATTGTTAGAAACTCGAAATAAATCTGCATAAACAAGAGGTGTGTACCCTCAACAACGCCGTTTGTTTGTTATCGAAAGCACGGGTAAACCCAAACAAAAATATTCGAAAATTGAAACTCATTTTCCCTCATTCACGCGAATGTGACCCTCGAAAGTGAATCCGCATAATTATTCCAATGACCTTACGTATGGACCGAAGCGGAGCGCAGCATTCGGAACAAGCGGGCAACTTCAATTAACTTAAATAATTAGAAAGAGCAGGGACAGATCTAATTTTTGACTGACCCAATTTTGGGCTACTAATCCTGTTTGTTGAGCAGAGACGTGAGTTTTACGCCCCACCTGGGCTAATTTATGTGATGCATTTCTGATTCCTATATAAATAGGTTAAACACTTGTATACGATGGCATTCCAAGTTTACCTACTTGAAACTAGCGGATCCTCGCGGTTTTACCCACGTGGTACCCGTTAACGAGGGAATATCAGGATAAAGTAGCCTATATTAATAAGGGGTAATGTAGCATTCCAATAGTGAAGGAATTTTTGAAATCCGTCCAGTAGTTTTTGAGTTTATTCATTACATACACACAAATCTTTCATTTTTATAATATCCTACTAATATTATAAATGTGAAAGTTTAGATGTTTGGATGTTTGGATGTTTGGATGTTTGGATGTTTGTTACTCAATCACGCGAAAACGGCTGAACGGATTTGGCTGAAATTTGGAACATAGATACTTTGTAGCCTGGAGAGGAACATAGGCTACTTTTTATCCCGGAAAAATATCACATTCCCGCGGGATAACGTCGTGTAGTTCACGCGGGCGAAGCCGCGGGCGGAAAACTCGTTAGTAATAAATCTTCATAAACAAAAGGTGTGTACTTACCTCCATCAACACCGTTTGTTTGTTATCGAAAGCACGGGTTCAACCCAAACAAAAACATTAGAAAATCGGAACTCATTTTTCCCCCATTCAACGCGGACGCGACCCTCGGAAGTGAAACCTTTAAATTATTCCAAAGACCTTCCGCACGGGACCGAAGCGGAACGCAGCATTCGGAATTTCGGAACAAACGGGCAACTTCAATTTTTTATATACAGGACGGGGTAGCACTTAGCCTTTATCACACCTGATGTTCTAATATTATTATGTGGCTGAAGGTGGAAGCGCAGTAATCCCGGATTCCTCAATCACGAAGGAACTGGCTATCTTATCTCTAACAAAAATGCTGAAACTGCGCCATCAGCCAGTTTTTACGTCTAAGGCTGGATTTCACCAAACTTTTATTCCAAGAATAACGCTTACTCTCTTACTCAATAACATTTAAAGTTTGGTGAAATCCAGCCTAAGCAGTGCTTAAGCTACTGTATAGGTCGCGCCAAACTTCTCTGAAGTTGCTTCGCGCAGATTGTACATAGCAAAATATGGTATCAGCTACTGTTTTTATTGATTAAAATTATTATCAATTTTAACCTTTTAGCACCTTTTAGCTTTCTTAAATCAGAATAAAAATAAGCGGACATACATATTTATACCTGACTGTGCAATCTGCGCGAAGCAACTTCAGAGCGGACTAGAAGTTTGGCGCGATCTGTACCAACCCATAGCTTGAAAAACTGTCGTAATCGTAATCGTTATCATGTTCGTATTATTTTTTATAAAAAAAACTATAGCTGCGCCTCTTTCGGTCGTATATGGAACTAAAATTCAATAGCTTTGTTATTGTTGATCGAAGTTCAATAGATACTTATTTAACAGCAGCACTTTGAAAACTTTTGACGGAGGGTGGGTACCTATAGTTTACTATACGATAACCATAACGACTGTTTTTTGTGCCACAGGGATCTCGGATTTTAACGAATGTTGTATAAAGTTTTTTTTAAACGGGGTAGCACTTAGCCTTCATTATACCCGATATTGAGTGGTGATAAGGCTGAAGGTGGGAAGCGCACTACCCCGGAATCCTCCATCGCTGAGGAACTGGCTATCTTATCTCTAACTGCTGTAACACAACAATGCTGAAAACATCATTGCTATGGCGTCAGACTTAGATAAGATGGTGGCAGCTACCCACGCGGACTAAGAACAAGTCCTACCACCAACCAAACCGAACACAATTTTGTACCCCCACTGGGAATCGTACCCGGGCTCGATTCTCTCTTGGGTCTGTAACCGGTGAACTTGGGTGTGAACCACTAGTCCACAGAGGCGGTTGAAAGATAAACGTACTATCTTACGATGACCGTCTAATCGTCTAATTTAACATGATACCTACCTAGAGCGACAACGCTTTCTGTTCCGGTGGCCAAAAACTGGAACTAACGTGTTTTTTTTATATCATTTTGCTATAGAAAAATGTGATAGTAAAAAAATAAGTAGCTTTCAGGCGGGAGCCGAACCCGTGTATCCGGGGATCCGGGGATCATTTTGCTGTCAAGTTGTTGTCCAACCATAGCGCTGTTGCCGGCTGAAGGTCTTTGAAGTTAGGGCCGGTGAAACAAAAAGAAGAAAAATAAGTTTTTAGTAAAAAATTCATTATGACAAGCTTTTTTGCTGACTGTACTGTAATATTGTATTGTCGTCTAAACCAAACCTGTATACAAAATTCAGCTTCATCGGACACTGGGAAGTGGGTCAAATTAAGCTTGCAATATTTGTCCCCCACTAACTAACTAACTAACATGACAAGTTAATAAAAAGCTTGCGCCGGCGCCGCTGTCACCGGTACGAAAAGATTGTCGATCTACGCGATCGCTTTCAGTTTGATATTCATCACTTGTTTTCAAAGACAGCTGAAAAAACATTTGTATCACTACAGCAATAGTTTATACAAATTTTACTAGCGATCGCCATAGATTTTGGTTACCGATACAATGAAGAGCCTAGCTTCCTATCATAAAAACTTCTCTAGTTATTTTTTATTCCACCGTTTCCTACTCCATTTTAGCCTTTTTCTACTACATTTAAGAGCTAACCAAAATCCCGGCGAACGAAACAAAAGTAGGCACAATAAAACGCACGCGGCAACACATTACATGTTGCCCAAACATAAATATGTTTCGCGGAAAACATAATATTATTCCGCTTATAAAATATCTCCTTATCCTTACCCAGAGAAGTGTTTTATCTCATTCAATGCAATGTGCGCCATTTATTTTGATGTTGTACGGAGCCTGTTTCTTATATCTCATGATTTTTTATGAGACTGGGAGGACATGTTTTGATTATATTGTACATTTGAGACGTAAGCGCTGTATAAGTCGTTTAAAGACGTAGACTTTGTTGAATCACGTTGAATACTTTTTGGGTGATTATGTTATAATTCAACTCTGTTTAACTTCTTTCTCGTTTTGTTTGTGTTAGGTATTAGTTTCTTTGGAGAAAGTTTCTTGTGCTGAGACTAAGCTGGATGATGAATTTATAGTTTGTAAGTAATTGTAAATAGATAGATTTAGCTTGTAAGTAATTGTAGATAGAACTAATCACTCCTTTAAAATATGTTGCTTTTTCTCACCTTCTTTATTGAAGTTCATTTTGTTTGTGAAACAAAATTAATTTGTGTGTTTTTAATTAACAAAATTATATCCTATCTGCGGGAGAGGGCTGGCGACCTGTGGGACGTTTTCAGGCACCAGTCTTTCACAAACTTAGCATTTATTGTAACTGCTTATTAAGTTTGTGAAGTGACCAATAAATGATACATTTATTATTATTCCCTTTATTACATTTTAAATACTTACAAAATTATATTTCTAAACATTAAATTTTTACAATGTATAACACTAAAAAATATAACATTTAAAAATACAAAAATGCAGTTCCCCAACGGTAGCAAGATCAGGGTCCCGGCTACCGATGGTTAAGGATCCAGAGACAGGAACCTTCTCACTATACGGGCCGTGTCCAGAAGTACTGCCTTCTGCATCTGACTCCCGATCCATCCACCTAACGCAAGCCTCTTAAGGTGTTTATCGAGGCTCTTGGCTATCAGACCATGGGCAGATATGACTATCGGAACAATAATTGCTGAATCAATGTCCCACATGTCAACAATCTCGTTAGCTAAATCAAGATATTTGTTTTCTTTATCTTTTTCAGCTTTCACAAGGTTGTCGTCATGGGGAACAGTGACATCAACAATTATTGCGCGGCGTTCGTGTCGATCTATCAATACAATATCAGGCTTATTAGCTACAATAGTCCTGTCTGTAATGATAGATCGATCCCAATACAATGTGGCATGGCTATTTTCAAGGACCTGTTCTGGTGCATACCTGTAGTACGGCACCTCGGATGCCACAAGACTATGTTTTAGAGCAAGTTGTTGGTGTATTATCCTGGCCACTTGGTTATGTCTATGCAAATACTCGCCGTTTGCGAGACGAGAACAACCGGAGATTATATGCCTAAGGGATTCACCCGGACGATGGCACGCTCGACAAATATCCACTGTGCCATCCCTTAGGATATACTTTCGGTAGTTATTCGTCATCACAACCTCATCCATAATTGCACAGACAAAACATTCGGTTTCACCAAAAAGATCACCGAAACGGAGCCAGGATACTGAGGCTAATAAATCTACGTCGGGCCCATGGAGAGCCCGGTAGAATCTGCCATGTAACTCCTTGCTTTGCCACACAGTGCTGCGGTCGGAAGTACTAAGTACTACAGGTTTGCGCCAGTTTTCTTTTGCTAAAAATAGAGGAGTCAGTCCATTGTCAACAGCAACTACATCTCTATGAGACCCAATATCGACTTGGAGAAAATACTCCCTAAGATTGCATATATCGCGGTTATGCAATGTCTTAGCATTTAAGAAGCCACGACCACCGCACTTCCGCGGGATATACAATCTCATGGTCGATGAACGTGGGTGATGCATGCGGTGTGCTGTTAGCAATGTACGAACTTTTCTATCCAGGGCATCCAGTTTAGTTTGAGTCCATTTAAGTATGCCAAAGGAATACATCAGTAGCGGCATGACCCATCCATTGTATGCGCGAACCTTGTTTCCGCCAGACAAAAGACTTTTAAGGGCTTTTGAGAGGCGCCCCAAGAAACGCTCACGCAACGACTGTTTCATGTCAGCATCGTTGATGCCTAATGCCTGTGACATACCTAAATATTTATAGTTTAAATTATTTTGACGAATGTAGTTTTGACAAACAAAAAATAAGTGTCGATAGGGTAAAGACTTTATTTAATTTGCTTAACTTAAGTTCATACTTAAATAAAGATGAGCAGTTAAGTATTGAGAAGATTTGTGCTAAGTACGCTGACGTTTTTCACTTGCCAGGCGACAAGCTCAGTACTACAAACTTGTTGCAACATTCGATTAAGTTAAAAGATAATACAAGTCCAGTGTACGTCAAGCCTTACAGAATCCCAAACGCGTTGCAAAAGGAGGTTCAAAAACAGATTCAGGAAATGCTCGATAACGACATTATAGAGGAGACCACATCCGAGTGGTCTAGCCCGGTTTTGCTTGTTCCTAAGAAATCTGATAAAAATGGAGAGAAAAAATGGCGATTAGTTGTCGATTATAGACAGTTAAATAACAAGATAGTCGACGACAAGTTTCCATTACCTAACATAGTCGAAATTTTAGATTCTCTGTCAGGAAGTGTATATTTTTCAAAACTTGACCTTTCCCAAAGTTATTACCAACTTTCTTTGGATGGAAATTCTAGAAAATACACCGCTTTTAACCTCGACAAAATGTATCAAATTTCATTAGATAATTAATCGGTCTCGTAAATTCACTGCTTTCACAACAGATAAAATGTACCAAATGAAGCGTTGTCCAATGGGACTTAAGACCAGTCCTAGTGTTTTTTCTAGGATATTCTAAACTTGAAAAGTCTACCTCTATCTCGGTATTATTTGTATTTAAAATACGTATAGGGATTCGACCATAGGTTGGTTTAGATATCAAACCTGCAACAAATACACCTTTCTGTATTTCTTGCGCCAAAGTAACACAGTCTGCGCGTTGACTGGTAGGTATGTATTTGATTATCTCGCACCGTGGCGGAATAATATGGACAAAACTACTATTGTTATTATTTATAGGTACCTCTATAGTACAAGTATCATTACATAATGTTAAGGAACTATTCTTATAATTAATTACAGCTCGGTAACGCTGAAAAAAATTCTGACCTATAATACCATCAGCATAACATGTTAAATCCCTAAATATATAAAACTTTTGTTTAAAAATTATTCATTAAAATTTAAATCTAAATAAATATATCCTTCTGATACTAAATTTCCACTAATTCCCTTTATAGTGATTTCCTCTTTAAACATACTTTGCAATAATTCGGGATACATTTGAAGCCATTCGTATTTCAAAACGCATAAACTAGCTCCACTATCTACTAATAAATCAATCAAATTGTTACCTATCTTACAATTAACTATGCTCGTATTATTATAACTAAAAATACCGTAATTTAATTTAGGCAGAAAAACGTGATTAAATTATGGTTATAATGACCTACATTGTCATTTTGTTGCACTTGGTGGATCCGCGGGGCGGGCGGGGCGCGGGCGGACTGCGAACCTCGCGCTGACCGTGCAAAATACTGCGTAGTGCGTTTACCTCTGTGACCTGTATTATTCACAGCTGGTTGCGAAATATTATTTCTATTCATAGCGCTATAGTTTCGAGAAAAATTGTTTCCCTGGCCACGATTAAAATGTTGTCCCCTTACCGAGGAATACTTACCTCTATTGTTGAAAAACTGAGGAGCACGATAGGGACGGCGCTCCTGTGAATACTGAGCGACCTGGTCGTGCCGGGAGGACAAGACTTGTTCATCGACAGCAGTTCTTATAGCCTCTGATAAAGATGAAAATTGCCTCGAAGCAATTATAGTGCTAAGCCTCGTGTCAGACAAACCATCAGCGAATCGCTTAATCGCTGTCTTTTCGTTCATTGATCTTAGAAATTCAAACTTACTATCATCATTATCGGCTTGTGAGATAGTCAAATTGACGAAAAGATCCTCAATCTCAGACCCAAATGATTCTATGGACCTTCGTCCCTGTCTAGTACGAAACAGCTTGGTCTGAAGGGCTTCTGTCGACTTCTTAGGGAGTAAAAATTTGCGCATGTCCAAAACTAAATCTATAATACTAGCATAAGTGGATTGTAATCTTAACTTGGCGCTAGATGACAGCCTAGTTTTAAGAACAAAATCTATGAGTAATGGTTTTGATTCCTCATTAATTATTGAACTATACATATTAATTCCGTCTATTAATTGTTTCGTGACATCCTCTTGTCCCGTCATGTTGGGTAACAAGGCAATTGCCGTTTTTATATCGAAACTTGATTTAGCCATTTTACTGGTTATTTATTTAACTCGTTATCAACTTAAAAAAATTACTCAGTACTTATATCATACTTGTACGGCTCATTGATTACTAAACTGTTAAATAACTTATTCCCGTAGTACTGAATTAATAAAGAATCTAATAAAATTAACTTTCATTGCTTATTCAATTGAGACACAATACCTATACTCACTTGAAACATACTATTAATTTATGACTTTAAATACTTATTTTAAAATAAAATAGCGCAATAATTAATTTTAAATCAACTAGGTACATAATTTTTTATTAAAAAATAGCTTACCAAATAAAATAAAATACCGTGAATAAATCGAAGAGTGACGCAATAACGCATCGCAGCGATGTGGCAAGCCGGGAGCGACGACATGTCGGCAGCGCGGGGCACGTAGGCAGCTGGATGTAGGGCACTGGCAGCAGCACGTGTCGCGGCAGGCAGCAGGCTGCTCGACGAGTGGGCCGGGCTATACCCTGGACTCCGTGGGCCGGGATAATCCCTGGACTCCGCTCCAACTGGGCCGGGCTATACCCTGGACACCATCCTTGACCCGTACGCTTCTTTCTTCTTTCTTCATATTCTTCTATAATGTTTCGGGAATCTTCTATATTGTTTCAGGAATCTTCTATGATAATAATTTCTTCTACAAAAAATGATATTTATTCTTCTAATCTTCTTAAAAATTATAATTTCGTCGAAATTGCGTTTCTTCTTTAATGGTCTTCATTCTTCACTACATAGTATAAAACAAAGTCGCTTTCTCTTTCCCTATGTCCCTTTGTATGCTTAAATCTTTGAAACTACGCAACGGATTTTGATGCGTTTTTTTTAATAGATAGAGTGATTCAAGAGGAAGGTTTATATGTACTTTTTATCCCGATATTCCCACGGGAACGGGAACCACGCGGGTGAAACCGCGGGCGGCCGCTAGTCTTAAATAAAGGTTTCTTCTTTCTTCAAAAGTCCAAATTCGTTGAATGCAGGGTCGCCATGAAATATGTTGAAGTAGATGGAAGTTGGGTGCGTATCAAGTAAAACCAGATGTTTGTAGTAACATGTTGTATTGTCAAAGGTTACAATACAAGAGCCCGATTTAAATAAAATACATTATATTTAACTATACTAATTAGTAGGTCATCAGCGACATACGTCATGTTGCAGAGCGTAACAGTAAGTTACGGTGCAAGTCTAAATACGGCTATACTACATAGGCGATTTAGTGAACCGTACGCTGCGAACACTTTTTTCCTAAGCTGTTCCACATGAGGCTTCCAGGAAAGATTTTGATCGAGAATAACACCGAGATTCCTGACGGTGCTAGAGAACGGGATAATGGTGCCGTCTAAGGAAACTGCTGGGATTTGTTCAAAGTCGATCCTCGAAACGAAATGAGAGCTACCAATAATAATGCATTGAGTCTTCGCCGGGTTTAGGGCTAGACCAAAAGACTTACTCCAGGAACAGATTTCAGTGAGATCAGAGTTGATAGAAATGATTGTATTTGACAGTTCAGATAAAGGTGCCTGTGTGTAGATCTGTAGATCGTCAGCGTAAAGGTGATAGAAACTAGAAAGGGACTGTGTTATGGAATTGAGAAAAATAGAAAAGAGAAGATAAGATAAGACGCCACCCTGAGGGACACCGGCATTGATATCACACCACCCGGAGAAGGTGACTCCGGTGCGAATACGCTGCCGTCGCCCTAGCAAGTAACTTTGAAGCCAATCAAGTGCAGCTGGAGATATGTGTAGAGAGCGTAGAACACCAAGTAGGATATCAAAATCAACGGTATTGAATGCATTGCTAAAGTCAAGTAATGTCAGAACCGTAAGCTGACGGTTTTCCATCCCGAGGCGTATGCCATCCGTAATTCTAACAAGTGCTGTAGAGGTGCTGTGGCCTTTACGAAAGCCAGACTGAAGAGGGTTAAGGAGGTGGTTTTTAATAAGATGATTAGATAGCTGATGATGAACAAGTTTCTCAAGGACTTTGGAAAGGAAGGGAAGGATTGAGATTGGACGAAAGTCAGAAAACATGATAGGTTTTGATTTCTTAGGAAGTGGTATAACATTGGCGTCCTTCCAGGAAGCAGGAAAAGTTCCAGTGGAAATGAATGTATTTAGGATGTGAGTAATTATGGGAGTGAGGAAGTCAAGGATAGGAAGGATCATTTTACGACTAATTGAATCAGCACCCACAGCACTTGAACTGATGGACAGAATAGCTCTCTTCACATCACAGTCTGCAAATAGATTAAAGGAAAAGGAGGATTCTTGGGTTGGCAGATTTGAGAGATAATCCAAAGTTTGGCTTTTACGGGTGCTATCTATTGGCTGTGACGTTGTGAAATGGCTGTTAAGTTGGTCGAAATTGATATTATTTTCTGTGACATTAGAATGAGATTTGCCAACACCAAGGGTTTTAAGAAACTTCAAAACTTTAGCTGGATCTTCATTTTGAATAGACTGATGGATGTGGCGTCTTTGGGCGTCCCTAATCACCGTGTTACATCTGTTTCTTGCACGAATCATATTTCTCTCATTTCGTTCCGAAGGATCAAGTTTGAACGTGGCTTTAGTCCTGTTCTTTTTATTCATCAGAGACCGTATCTCGTCAGTTAGCCATGGTGCAGGGAGATGTTTGATTTTGATGGGTCTAATAGGAGCGTGAAGATCGTAAGTTGAGTGAGTCGGCTATTGAAGAGTTCTACCTGAAAAAAATATTCTGTAAGTATATAAGTAGTTTTCTTTCAGAACGATTAATTACTGCTTTATTACTTAATTTAAATACGTGTACGCTACGTCAATTGTAATTCCTTAAAACACACGATTTCAAATTTCTACCTCCAAAAAGCATTTTCGCAATAAATTAGAATTTTCCGCTAACATTTAATTAGCCAATTAAACGTCCACCATCGCATTGCATTGAAATTACAGGATTTGCCGAAATTAGCAATGTAAATACTTGTACTACGCGCGTATTTAAAAAGGCCTATTCCACTTTGCACCAGGGGCGTTCCCGGAAGGGACTGCTTACATTAATTATTGAGTAGCCAAATATTTGGAAAAAGTATCGGCGGGGAAATGCCTTCATTCATATTCTATTTTCGGAGAAATTGGAACTTTTCAAATATGCATCTTTCTGTATCTAAATTTATATTCAATCGGCAGCGTGTGTAGTAGGTATGTTGCATGGTTAATGGTATAATCAATGCATAAAACGTAAAATAAGTACTACATAGTTATAATGATGCATGTTCCTATAACGCCTTGGATGAGATAGGTACAGAATTTTTTTTTCATTGTGGAATAGTGACATAAAATTACTATAGAAATATAATCAGTATTAAGTAATGTACTTGTTTGTATAATATACAAATTAAGGAACCAAATCAGATATGCACATTTCTATGACCATAATGCGGTTAGTAAAATTTTGGATAATCATTAGTGACATTTTAAATAGGGTAACTTTTCATTTATCTAGAGAAGCGTTAACAAATAACTAAACGAACTTTAAATAGATATTAAACTTCTTTGTTTTCTGTATACATTTTGATTAAATATAACGGATAAATTTTGGTTAACTTTAACAACGTTATTTACTTACATAGAGCCGTCAGCTACCGCCTGGGCCATTGTTAGAAACTCGAAATAAATCTGCATAAACAAGAGGTGTGTACCCTCAACAACGCCGTTTGTTTGTTATCGAAAGCACGGGTAAACCCAAACAAAAATATTCGAAAATTGAAACTCATTTTCCCTCATTCACGCGAATGTGACCCTCGAAAGTGAATCCGCATAATTATTCCAATGACCTTACGTATGGACCGAAGCGGAGCGCAGCATTCGGAACAAGCGGGCAACTTCAATTAACTTAAATAATTAGAAAGAGCAGGGACAGATCTAATTTTTGACTGACCCAATTTTGGGCTACTAATCCTGTTTGTTGAGCAGAGACGTGAGTTTTACGCCCCACCTGGGCTAATTTATGTGATGCATTTCTGATTCCTATATAAATAGGTTAAACACTTGTATACGATGGCATTCCAAGTTTACCTACTTGAAACTAGCGGATCCTCGCGGTTTTACCCACGTGGTACCCGTTAACGAGGGAATATCAGGATAAAGTAGCCTATATTAATAAGGGGTAATGTAGCATTCCAATAGTGAAGGAATTTTTGAAATCCGTCCAGTAGTTTTTGAGTTTATTCATTACATACACACAAATCTTTCATTTTTATAATATCCTACTAATATTATAAATGTGAAAGTTTAGATGTTTGGATGTTTGGATGTTTGGATGTTTGGATGTTTGTTACTCAATCACGCGAAAACGGCTGAACGGATTTGGCTGAAATTTGGAACATAGATACTTTGTAGCCTGGAGAGGAACATAGGCTACTTTTTATCCCGGAAAAATATCACATTCCCGCGGGATAACGTCGTGTAGTTCACGCGGGCGAAGCCGCGGGCGGAAAACTCGTTAGTAATAAATCTTCATAAACAAAAGGTGTGTACTTACCTCCATCAACACCGTTTGTTTGTTATCGAAAGCACGGGTTCAACCCAAACAAAAACATTAGAAAATCGGAACTCATTTTTCCCCCATTCAACGCGGACGCGACCCTCGGAAGTGAAACCTTTAAATTATTCCAAAGACCTTCCGCACGGGACCGAAGCGGAACGCAGCATTCGGAATTTCGGAACAAACGGGCAACTTCAATTTTTTATATACAGGACGGGGTAGCACTTAGCCTTTATCACACCTGATGTTCTAATATTATTATGTGGCTGAAGGTGGAAGCGCAGTAATCCCGGATTCCTCAATCACGAAGGAACTGGCTATCTTATCTCTAACAAAAATGCTGAAACTGCGCCATCAGCCAGTTTTTACGTCTAAGGCTGGATTTCACCAAACTTTTATTCCAAGAATAACGCTTACTCTCTTACTCAATAACATTTAAAGTTTGGTGAAATCCAGCCTAAGCAGTGCTTAAGCTACTGTATAGGTCGCGCCAAACTTCTCTGAAGTTGCTTCGCGCAGATTGTACATAGCAAAATATGGTATCAGCTACTGTTTTTATTGATTAAAATTATTATCAATTTTAACCTTTTAGCACCTTTTAGCTTTCTTAAATCAGAATAAAAATAAGCGGACATACATATTTATACCTGACTGTGCAATCTGCGCGAAGCAACTTCAGAGCGGACTAGAAGTTTGGCGCGATCTGTACCAACCCATAGCTTGAAAAACTGTCGTAATCGTAATCGTTATCATGTTCGTATTATTTTTTATAAAAAAAACTATAGCTGCGCCTCTTTCGGTCGTATATGGAACTAAAATTCAATAGCTTTGTTATTGTTGATCGAAGTTCAATAGATACTTATTTAACAGCAGCACTTTGAAAACTTTTGACGGAGGGTGGGTACCTATAGTTTACTATACGATAACCATAACGACTGTTTTTTGTGCCACAGGGATCTCGGATTTTAACGAATGTTGTATAAAGTTTTTTTTAAACGGGGTAGCACTTAGCCTTCATTATACCCGATATTGAGTGGTGATAAGGCTGAAGGTGGGAAGCGCACTACCCCGGAATCCTCCATCGCTGAGGAACTGGCTATCTTATCTCTAACTGCTGTAACACAACAATGCTGAAAACATCATTGCTATGGCGTCAGACTTAGATAAGATGGTGGCAGCTACCCACGCGGACTAAGAACAAGTCCTACCACCAACCAAACCGAACACAATTTTGTACCCCCACTGGGAATCGTACCCGGGCTCGATTCTCTCTTGGGTCTGTAACCGGTGAACTTGGGTGTGAACCACTAGTCCACAGAGGCGGTTGAAAGATAAACGTACTATCTTACGATGACCGTCTAATCGTCTAATTTAACATGATACCTACCTAGAGCGACAACGCTTTCTGTTCCGGTGGCCAAAAACTGGAACTAACGTGTTTTTTTTATATCATTTTGCTATAGAAAAATGTGATAGTAAAAAAATAAGTAGCTTTCAGGCGGGAGCCGAACCCGTGTATCCGGGGATCCGGGGATCATTTTGCTGTCAAGTTGTTGTCCAACCATAGCGCTGTTGCCGGCTGAAGGTCTTTGAAGTTAGGGCCGGTGAAACAAAAAGAAGAAAAATAAGTTTTTAGTAAAAAATTCATTATGACAAGCTTTTTTGCTGACTGTACTGTAATATTGTATTGTCGTCTAAACCAAACCTGTATACAAAATTCAGCTTCATCGGACACTGGGAAGTGGGTCAAATTAAGCTTGCAATATTTGTCCCCCACTAACTAACTAACTAACATGACAAGTTAATAAAAAGCTTGCGCCGGCGCCGCTGTCACCGGTACGAAAAGATTGTCGATCTACGCGATCGCTTTCAGTTTGATATTCATCACTTGTTTTCAAAGACAGCTGAAAAAACATTTGTATCACTACAGCAATAGTTTATACAAATTTTACTAGCGATCGCCATAGATTTTGGTTACCGATACAATGAAGAGCCTAGCTTCCTATCATAAAAACTTCTCTAGTTATTTTTTATTCCACCGTTTCCTACTCCATTTTAGCCTTTTTCTACTACATTTAAGAGCTAACCAAAATCCCGGCGAACGAAACAAAAGTAGGCACAATAAAACGCACGCGGCAACACATTACATGTTGCCCAAACATAAATATGTTTCGCGGAAAACATAATATTATTCCGCTTATAAAATATCTCCTTATCCTTACCCAGAGAAGTGTTTTATCTCATTCAATGCAATGTGCGCCATTTATTTTGATGTTGTACGGAGCCTGTTTCTTATATCTCATGATTTTTTATGAGACTGGGAGGACATGTTTTGATTATATTGTACATTTGAGACGTAAGCGCTGTATAAGTCGTTTAAAGACGTAGACTTTGTTGAATCACGTTGAATACTTTTTGGGTGATTATGTTATAATTCAACTCTGTTTAACTTCTTTCTCGTTTTGTTTGTGTTAGGTATTAGTTTCTTTGGAGAAAGTTTCTTGTGCTGAGACTAAGCTGGATGATGAATTTATAGTTTGTAAGTAATTGTAAATAGATAGATTTAGCTTGTAAGTAATTGTAGATAGAACTAATCACTCCTTTAAAATATGTTGCTTTTTCTCACCTTCTTTATTGAAGTTCATTTTGTTTGTGAAACAAAATTAATTTGTGTGTTTTTAATTAACAAAATTATATCCTATCTGCGGGAGAGGGCTGGCGACCTGTGGGACGTTTTCAGGCACCAGTCTTTCACAAACTTAGCATTTATTGTAACTGCTTATTAAGTTTGTGAAGTGACCAATAAATGATACATTTATTATTATTCCCTTTATTACATTTTAAATACTTACAAAATTATATTTCTAAACATTAAATTTTTACAATGTATAACACTAAAAAATATAACATTTAAAAATACAAAAATGCAGTTCCCCAACGGTAGCAAGATCAGGGTCCCGGCTACCGATGGTTAAGGATCCAGAGACAGGAACCTTCTCACTATACGGGCCGTGTCCAGAAGTACTGCCTTCTGCATCTGACTCCCGATCCATCCACCTAACGCAAGCCTCTTAAGGTGTTTATCGAGGCTCTTGGCTATCAGACCATGGGCAGATATGACTATCGGAACAATAATTGCTGAATCAATGTCCCACATGTCAACAATCTCGTTAGCTAAATCAAGATATTTGTTTTCTTTATCTTTTTCAGCTTTCACAAGGTTGTCGTCATGGGGAACAGTGACATCAACAATTATTGCGCGGCGTTCGTGTCGATCTATCAATACAATATCAGGCTTATTAGCTACAATAGTCCTGTCTGTAATGATAGATCGATCCCAATACAATGTGGCATGGCTATTTTCAAGGACCTGTTCTGGTGCATACCTGTAGTACGGCACCTCGGATGCCACAAGACTATGTTTTAGAGCAAGTTGTTGGTGTATTATCCTGGCCACTTGGTTATGTCTATGCAAATACTCGCCGTTTGCGAGACGAGAACAACCGGAGATTATATGCCTAAGGGATTCACCCGGACGATGGCACGCTCGACAAATATCCACTGTGCCATCCCTTAGGATATACTTTCGGTAGTTATTCGTCATCACAACCTCATCCATAATTGCACAGACAAAACATTCGGTTTCACCAAAAAGATCACCGAAACGGAGCCAGGATACTGAGGCTAATAAATCTACGTCGGGCCCATGGAGAGCCCGGTAGAATCTGCCATGTAACTCCTTGCTTTGCCACACAGTGCTGCGGTCGGAAGTACTAAGTACTACAGGTTTGCGCCAGTTTTCTTTTGCTAAAAATAGAGGAGTCAGTCCATTGTCAACAGCAACTACATCTCTATGAGACCCAATATCGACTTGGAGAAAATACTCCCTAAGATTGCATATATCGCGGTTATGCAATGTCTTAGCATTTAAGAAGCCACGACCACCGCACTTCCGCGGGATATACAATCTCATGGTCGATGAACGTGGGTGATGCATGCGGTGTGCTGTTAGCAATGTACGAACTTTTCTATCCAGGGCATCCAGTTTAGTTTGAGTCCATTTAAGTATGCCAAAGGAATACATCAGTAGCGGCATGACCCATCCATTGTATGCGCGAACCTTGTTTCCGCCAGACAAAAGACTTTTAAGGGCTTTTGAGAGGCGCCCCAAGAAACGCTCACGCAACGACTGTTTCATGTCAGCATCGTTGATGCCTAATGCCTGTGACATACCTAAATATTTATAGGTTTCGTTAACGGAGAGAGATCTAAGA
The DNA here is from genome assembly GCA_949710035.1 of Crambus lathoniellus. Classification (NCBI taxonomy): domain Eukaryota; kingdom Metazoa; phylum Arthropoda; class Insecta; order Lepidoptera; family Crambidae; genus Crambus; species Crambus lathoniellus. The sequence goes on from OX453317.1 coordinate 21,913,208, forward strand.
TTAATAGAATCCGAGAGTTGTATACCCGTGGATTCCATTATCTGACCACGCTTTACATGCATGACTGCACATTTGTCCACACCAAATTCCATTTTAATGGCATTACTGAAAGCTTCAGTAACCTTCAGTAACGCTGTCAAATGAGAACTGCTATGGGCAAATAGTTTCAGGTCATCCATGTATAGCAGGTGTGATATTACTTGACCATTTCTCCGTCAACGGTAGCCTAATCCTGAACTCTCGAGAATTGTACTCAGAGGGTTCAAGGCCAGACAGAACCACAATGGACTCAGACCGTCACCCTGGAAGATACCTCGCTCTATTTTTATAGGGTCGCCCTGACCTAGAACCCGTCGAGATCCTGGATAGAAAAGGACCGTTCTCCATTTTCGCATGCACGATATCAAGAAAGTGCTTAGAGTTGTATTTATTTTATACAGCTCCAGCACCCTCATGAGCCACGAATGCGGCACGGAATCATAGGCCTTCTTATAATCTATCCAGGAAGTCGACAGGTTCTTTCGGTTTCGACGAACCTGTTGGTTAATAGCCATGTCAATGAAAAATAGCTCCTTAGTACCACGGGCCCCAGTCCTACATCCATTTTGAGAGGCGAACATAATAGAATTTTGATCAATGTGTTTATTAATCTTCGACCTCAAAATGGACGTAAGAGTTTTATAAATTGTTGGCAGACAGGTGATAGGTCTATAGTTTTTGGGGTCCGCAGTACTACCAGATTTATGGAGCAGATGGGTTATGCCTGTTGTCATAAATTCTGGAAGCGATCGAGATAATAAAGCACTTTGAAATTGAGATGCTAAGCAAACGTGCGAGCTAGGTAACCATTTATACCAGAAATTGTGCAGTCCGTCCGGGCCTGGAGATTTCCAGTTGGGTAAGGAACGAACTGCACAAACTACGTCTTGGTAGTCAATGGTTACTTCATTCATCTCAGGTATAAGCTCACACGAACGCTCAACATCCCTTATCCACGCGCCTTCAGAGTGAGTGACAGGCACAGACCAGATGTTGTGCCAAAAAGAAATCATGGCATCATCATCCGGCCGATGCATATCAGTATCACTCTGATTCGATCGCTCCCAGGATGCATAAACACATCGTTGATCTCTCTCGAACATGCGGTTCTGAGTAAAGCGATCGACTCGCACCCTATACCTTTGAATACGATTAGCCCATGCACAAATTTTCTGCTTCAGGAAGTCGATGCGCTCTGTGACACATGAAATGTAATTTTGAGGACTAATACCAGTCCCCAGGAATGCACGCTTCACAAAGCGCATGACCCTAGGGCGCATGTTGCCCTCCCTAAAGCAGCTGAGCTTACCGATGAGTACCCTAGCCTCACTGATACGACGTTCAATCCTACACTGCCAGGCTGGTACAGCCAGACGTGGGCGTGTTGCTGTGTCAGTATTTGGAAATTTGACATGAGCAACACGACAAGCCGTAATAGCCGCACAATACAAGATCGAATGAGTATCAGCCAGGTCTTAACTACTATCAAAGTAATTTGATAGTAGTGAATCTAAAGCACACATCAGCGCCCTATTTTTTTTGTGCATGGGAAAACGCGGAAGCCGAGGTCTAAGGTGAATCGAAGTCGATCGAAATTCCAGAACTACATCTTCAAGATTACTCTTCAATATATCATTGTATTGGGGACTTACAGTAGTAACCATATCATCTCCACCACCACCATCAGCAACGCCAGCTTGCAATGTGGTCGCGGCAGAAGCTTGAGTTGCCGCCTGCGATGCAGTAGTACTGATATGGTTACGTTGCACCTCTGTACGGAGCCGATCAAGTACAGAGTCATCCAACAAGTGACCCCGTTGAATGGCTCGCACCTGAGGGTCTACTCTGAAACGCAAAACCCGAAACTTCGTTATACTCGTCCCTCTCACTCCCCAGTTGTGACAGAATCGAGTGAAAGGGACGGAGCTAACCGAAGTTTCGGATTTGCGTTTCAGAGTACGGCTCCTGATCCGACAGTCGTTGAGCCGAAACGTTGATAGATGGTTCGAGAGCCTGAAATAGAGAAAGCATCCGAACACGATACGCAGTAAGATTAGTTCCTGCCTCTGTTGCCTCAAAATATGCGCGCATGACATTTTCATTGATGGAAATTGTCCATCGCATGCGCTGCACTCCACCGGGAGCGGGGGCCCTGACCGGAGCCGTTTGCCCCAGAAGCCCCAAACTCTTCGGTGGCCGGCCCCTCCTCCGGCGTACAGGTGGTGGCGACGTCGGCGGAGAGAAGTACTCGTCACTATCGCTCGACGCAACTGCAGATGTCAGCTGAACACACGGCACTGAGGCAGTTGCCGACAACTGCGAGGCGGAGCGAGGTGACGAGCCCGGAGGTGGTAGACGTGCTGTTTGGCTTCTCGTCAACATCTATTTATTCATTCATATCAAATTTTTGTTTGTATTGGTTTTGTTGTGAAGTATGACATTGTCATACAGGGATTCATTTTTAAAAATATTATATAATATAATATTATATTATTATTATTATAGTACCTACAGTAAAAAAAAGGTTAGGTCTATTTACGTACGTTTAGTAGTACGTAATTATGTAAATTGACAGTATCTGATAGAACACAATTCAGGTGTCTATCCCAGTGTAAGTTTCATGCAATGTGCTAGCTAAACTAAATTAAATAGCCCTTTTAATATATATAAATCTACGCACTTTATACACAGACATATTCACACGAAAATATTTTTCTTAGGCAGGAATTGAAATTAGGATCCCTGTACCAAGCAAAAGTTTTACTGCCTCTGCACCATATCCCAAGCACGAAAAACATGTTTGTCGTATTATTTTGTACTAGCGGATCCTCGCGGTTTTACCCGCGTGGTACCCGTTCCCGTGGGAATATCGGGATAAAATATAGCCTATGTCACTCGGGAAGACTGTAGCTTTCCAACGATGAAAGAATTTTCGAAATCGGTCCAGTACTTTTTGAGTTTATTCGTCGTATTCGTAGATGAAAATCGAAAAGCGATCGGTCTGTATCGGTCGTGTAAGGAATTAAACTTCAATAGATATTTGACAGCAGCACTTTCACAGCTTTTGACGATTACCATAAAGACAGTTTTTCGAGCTTAGGCTACAGTTAATTCCATTTCCGCATTAATAATATTCACAAACGCCTAAACATTATGCATTTCATTTCGCTAATTCCTACTGTAGGAACCTATTTATTATTCTATCAAACACAATGTAGTTCAGTTACCTATTCATAATGAGCACATTCATACGGTTGGGTTTCAATTTGTGTAGCTCAAAATACTATTGTGATATTCGGATATTCTACGCGAGTGAACTGGCAAATATATTTAATTCATATCGCATTATCTATTCAGTAAATGAAATTGGTCAGGTAAATATAGGTAGGTAGTAATCGAATACTGAAATTTTGATATCCAATAAACGTGTTACTAAAATGTCAGGTAAAATTTTTTATTTAAAATGCTTCATAACAGCATTAATAAATTCTCCTTACAGATAAGTAACTATTTTTTTTACAGTTATCTGCGAGGAGTTTTTATTCTTCGGAGATAACTTATAGTTGTCTCAGAGGAAAAAATTCTTCACAGTTATCCAGTTTTCTGGCTATGGTTATCTCCAAGGAATAAAAGATTTTAAAACCTTGGTGATACCGAGCTTGGTTTGAGTCTGTCTAAGAAGCTGTCACCATTTTTATCTATAAGTTAGTCAGTAAATTGGGTGTCAGATAACTCTGCGCGTGACTGGGGCATTTTTGGCGCTAGTTACAGAATATTTTTTTGTTCTATGGTTATGGGAAAGATTAGATTCGATTTTGTCCGCGCGCAGACTTTACTAGCGCGCACTCTAGCATTGTTGTGTAGGTGTCTACAATAACTATCACCACCATGGGGCTTAGACAAAGTAACATTTGAAAAACGATAGCGAAGCGATAACGAAGTTCGAAAGAAATTCAAGGTATAGGATTGGCGGATTGGTATAAGCTGCGCTAAATCACGTGGTCTTGCCCCGCAAGTTGATTGGAGCATAAAGACGATAGCGATAGCGATTGTCGTTTCGCCACATAACGATGTTACTTTGTCTAAGCCCCCATGTTTGTGTTTGCGGATAAAAAATGAATGAAATAATAAAACATACCAGCCTGGTTTGTTCTAGTATTTCAGTATTCCTCTCTCAAACTAAAATACATAAATCTATACTATGTCAAAAATTTAAAATGAAGTATTTAGAAAAAATCGACCCGTCTCACAACCGATGGGACTCGAACCCACGACCTTTCACTATCCGAGCGACTGCTCTAAAAATTTAAATAGCTCTATAGGTAGGGCAGAAGCCCGGGTTTTGGCCACTGTACCGGTTTTGGGCCTTTTTTGCTCTAAAAGTTTGCTAAACAACTTTTCGCCCTTTTTGCTAAAGGCAATTAAAATAAGGTGTTTTAAGGTAATAAAAACAACCGTTAGAATTCCATAAGTCATACGATTTTTTTTCAAAAACTTCCATTTTATGTTTGAAAAAATGTTTTGTATGACAATTTTAAGAAATTTGTTTTGGTTGAAATACTTTATAAACCTTTGTTTTTTACAATTAATTTGTTGTTTTGCAATTGATTGGTTTCTAGCGCATTACAATATATTGATTTAACCTGGGTTTGGTTTTGATTTTTCGCTATACTTACATAAGTTTAACTATCAATAAGTGGCCAAAACCGGTACATTTGGCACCTCTCACACATTTTGTGTTATATACAAAAAACTATTTTACTTTTTTAAATTTGAAAAATGTACCTTTAAAGGTAAATAAATTATCTATAATTTAAGATATAATTTGTGTCTTAAATACCTGAGACCATTAAGTACTTAAAAGTGCTTAAAAGTCAAAAATTCCTTAAAGTGGCCACAAACGGTACCTACCTCTGCCCTCCTAATGTTATAAAGCTGAAGAGCTGTTTGTTTGTTTGAAGTCGCTAATCTCAGAAACTACTGGACCGAATTGAAAAATTCTTTTGTTGTAATTGGTAGGTAGTCCATATTTTATCCCGATAGGTATTCCAATGGGAACGGGTACTTACCTAACACACGGGTAAAACCGCGAGGATGTTAGTTGGTACATATAACAAAAACATAATTAGTTACAACAATTATTTCGTAGGGGTAATAGTAGTAAACGGATTTTAATATAACTTCGGCAAAATATCACATTCCCACGAGACGTTTCGTGTAGTCCACGCGGGCGAAGCCGCGGGCGGACGGCTAGTATTATATGACAGTTTTACTAGAGTGGACAGAATCTTTCTGAACGGCTGGTCAATCTATTTTTTTCTGTTTTCTATTACTAACCCGGCTTTCAATATTATCCGCGTAACGAACTTTCTTTTCCATAATAGCGTAGAAAATTGCTTTGTGAAACTGTCATACGGAGCTCCGATATAAAAAGAAAACATTTCATATGACTTGTTAACGTTATCACATTTTTAATTAACATTCATGTTACAGATATCGGGATCTATAATAAGATATTATGATACAAGTGAGCTTAGGTTGCTCATTATACACGAGGCTGTGGGTTGCAGCCCGAGCCGCAGGCGAGGGCGTAAATCAGCCGAGTGTCTAGTGAGTAAGTTGCTCACGAGTTCCATACGCACTTTTTCAACACACTTGCGAGGAAAAACAAACATTTATTGCATACATATTGTATTAAACTAATATTAACTAAGGGAAAAAGCGCGCAAGTTTTTTTTTTTGCACGCGCCAAATGTGAGGTGATTGATTACATACAGCCATACAGCCTACTTCAAAATAATTAAGTATTAATGCAAATGTTTTATAACAAATTATTGTGAATTATAAATAATTTGATAATAATATACTTAATTATGTTTTTTGTCTTAATTACGGACACATTTATTTATTCTAAAAACGTAAATGGATTTTCAGCCGTATAAAACCTCTTTGTTGTTACAAAAAAAGAACTGTATCTATTACCCGCTGAAATTGAAAATGCTCTGTTGACTCGCATATAACTTGAAGTTAGGTACTAACTTAACTTTGTAGGGACACTGTATTACCCGGTTAAATTGAAAAGTCTCTGTTTACTCGCATATAATTTGCAGTTAGGTACTTACTTAACTTTGTAGGGATAATTCTATTACGCAACTAGTACTGTAATATTATTATGCACGCGTGGGTTATAGTTCGGTTTATGGCCCTAAGATCGATGTAATAAGGCTCACTTTATGAGCAAGTGTGTTGAAAAGATAATATGTGTATTATCTTCCCTACCCTAGAAAGCAGACGTACCCATCAATACAAACAACTTTTACTAAAAAATAATCAGCTGTTCCATACATTTTGGCCCATTCGGTATTGCACTTTTGTATGAAACAGCCGGTTTTTTTTGCGCTATCGCACTTGGCCAAATGGTAAAAGTTGTGTGTATTAATGGGTTCTTTCACCCCCTGAAGTATGTCCCAACTTTAAGGCGCTACTCGGAAAAAGTATGGACTTTTTGATTTAAAACTATAGGACGGTTACAGTTGTTACAAATCTGGTAATAAGATATATAAGATGGTGTAAAACAAACTGCAAATAGAGCAGGAGGTGTTCAGGTCAAGTGAACAGAACCTAAAAAAAATTGAAAATATACCAAAATTTTTTTCTGGCCGATCAGCTGTTGGACCGCCGGGGTTGATAACCGCGGCGCCCAGCCCGCGTGCGCTCTGAAATTACTTGTTTTCATCGTAAAATGAAATAATTTTATTAAAACGTTTGGTATTGTACATATTGAATTGATATCAAAAAATAATACTTAAGTATTAGATTTTTTTGTAAAATTAAATTTAAAAAAATATTTAAGGATTTTTTTTCTACTTTATTTACGTTCTAAACACTTAACCTGACCACCCCCTGCTCGCTTTGCAGTTTGTTTCAAACCATCTTATATATTTCGTCATACCTTTATCTAGAATCGTATAGTTTCAAAAACACGATTTTCTGATTTTGCCTCGACACTTTTTCTTTTCGAAAAGACCTCTAAAAATTACGAAAATTCAAGATTATACTTAAATGGGGTTACTTACACTATTGGAAATTGGTTTAATTAGTGGACACCAATAATATTTAGGATCGTATAGAAGCATTTTTTTTAAATCGCTGTAGTTTTTTAATACGAAGTGATTTTGTGTTTTTTTTGCCTAATCTGCAAAATCGGTCTCGCTCCCGCGCGCGTCGTTTTCTCATTGCTATCTCGCTTCAGCATAATTTTTCCGAGTATCGCCTTAAGGCGATAGTGCGCTTTAAACTAAAACTGTCTGAAATTGTATTTATTTCATAGAAGCGGTATTTAAAATATTATTTTAATTTTTCTCAGATATTAACTATAAATTTTCAAACAAATAATTTATTAAAGTATAGTACTGTATAATATATAAAATAGAGAATAAGAAAATGTTCAAAGATGTAACGATAATTTCATAAAACATCTTTTAGCGGCTTATTTTAATACATAAATGCTTCAAAGCTTCAGACGAAAATTCTTGATAGGAATTTTAGAAATAAATATCTCTGTTATTCTTTAGTACTAAAGAAACGATCTGTCAAAGCGAAAATATTTTACGAGAAACAACGACATGAATTCTTGGAGAAATACCTTCATTATTTATACTTAGCTACTTTTGAATGTTATGAGAATTTCTAAAAAAAATATGATCAGAATTAAAAAAAAGTGTAAGAAAGATATAAGTTTTATAAAGATAACAAAATGATTATGGATTTCTTTATTTGCTTAAAACATGGTAGGTATGTAAGATATTTAGAACCCCATTTTTGGGTAGTTACTTTTTGCATTCACAATGCAATTGCTGAAAAAATAAAAATGAAGTAAGTATTTAGGAGAAAAAGGTTGTGAGACGGGTCGATTTTTTCTAAATAGTTACTTCATTTTCAATTTTTCCATGATAATACAAAATTGAAGAAACAGAATGAAATATTAAGTTTATTTAACGAAGTTTAATTGCGTGTGTGGCTGTTTACCTGACGATAAGTCTGAGACTTAGACGAAGATTTTACTTTATGCACTAGAGCATAAAAAGCGATTTTATGCAGCCTATACCCAACATAAACACGAATGAAGATGTTACAGAATTTCTTAAGATTCAGTCACATGTTTTGCCAATGAAATGTTAGTTGTTATTGTTGATCGAAGTCTAGAAGAGAACACATTCTAATTACAAACTTAGTAATTTTTCAGGAGGACTGTTTTTATTAAGTAATTCAAAACATCTAGATACTACAGAAATTGTATTTAAACTTACTGCCTATACTTAGCTAGGGGATTTATCTTTATACTTATTTAGCATTTTGAATATCAATATCCATAATATTCTATAAAAAAATCAAAATATTTAATAAGTAAGTAATATATTTTTTTGCTAAGTAAGTACCACATTTTTCCAATATCAAAATAGATTCCCTTGTTTTCGTATTTAGATATTTTTCAATGAACGCCTACAGTCCGTGATTGCGCCCGTAAAAATATTGTTTCGGAGGAGTACGAAAGTTTTTTTTTCATAAAAAAGGCGCAAGAACTGTCATAAGACATCCAAAAGTTTTATCAAATGGAGGCCAACATGGAACGCGATTTATTGTGGAACTTGCAGTAAGTTTATTTTTATGGAAAATTTATCACAATGTCCGATTAGGAGATACTTTCCAGTTTATTTGACAGTTTTGTATAGACTACTAGCTTTCCGCCCGCGGCTTCGCCCGCGTGGACTACACGACGTTATCCCGCGGGAATGTGATACTTTTCCGGGATAATAAGAAGCCTATGTTCCTCTCCAGGCTACAAAGTATCTATGTCATAAATTTCAGCCAAATCCGTTCAGCCGTTTTGGCGTGATTGAGTAAATAACATACAAACATCCAAACATCTAAACATTCACATTTATAATATTAAGTAGGATAGTAGGATTAGTAGGATCTGTCAAGTAACAGCTAATGAGAACTTACTTACCTAGATATTGTGTAACAGGTACTAGCTAGATGGGTTCTTTATGTTAAATATATAATACCTACGTATTATTATAAAACAATATTAGTCCGGTCAATTTAGAGATCCGAAGATACAATAATTTGCAAGAAGCTGAAATTTGGTAAAATTGTTCAAAACATCAACCAAAATGTTCCATACATTTCGGCCCATTCGGAATTGCACTTTTGTATGGAACAGCCGATATTTTTTTCGCGATATCGCACTTGATCCCATAGTAAAACTTGTTTGTATTAACGGGTACTTTTACCCCCTGAAATTATTATACTCCTTATTGCACTTAAAAAAAATTTATATAGAATTAAATTTAAAGAAATGTGTTCGCAACGGTGGACTTATCTCTAAAGAGATCTCTTCCAGCCAACCTATACGTATATAATATAAATAATACTTTTATAAACAAATTGCAATAAATACACATTAAATATATAATAAAATATGACATAAATACAATAATTAGATCATTCAAGTGTGAGACAACTGCATAAGTAAGTGCTTTTTAAGTTCCCACTTATGTCCCATGTATGTCCCATCTTTAAACAAACACCATGTATAATGCTTTTACCATTTATGAAATAACCTCCCTTCTGTCGCAGTCGGGTAAAAAGTTTATCATGTTTATCTCATTTTTCATGAATTTCCTTTTCAAAGGAGAATTTAACGTATCATTGTTATCAAAATATGGATATGAAAATAAGTTTCCGTACATAAGCCTATCGAAAACAAATTTTGCTAATGGAATAGCAAACATATTGAAATAATATAATCGACCAATTTTGTTTTAACGTAGGTGGGTATATGGCTAGGCATGTAATTCAATCGTTATGAAGAAAATAGGATTTATTATGTTAATATTTTTATTTACTTTTGGTTCTAGTATAATATCTCAAATCACATAGGTAATGAAATCGAAAAGAATCGGTATTTAGTTTTTTTTTCAGGAATTAATGTTTGTGTTGAAGGTAGAAAGCTTTATTCTATTTATCATTTATTATTATAATTAAATCGTGGAAAAGTTACTCGTATGTAGTGTTTGGCGTTGTCTTGAATAATTTATAGATGGAATAAATGAATGAATGAATAAATTTCTTATAATCCTAGCCCACCGTAAGTAGTTTTATATAATTAAAAAAATATATATCTTTATAGGTATTAATAAAAAGAAATCTAGGTTTATCTGATTGCTTTATACATACATACTTTCATTAATTATAATTCAAAAATTCACAAAACGGATATAACTCCAATAAAATATTACATTTTGAATGTAAAACAAGCATTCGGTACTTAAACAAATTTTAGCTGTATCCGTTATTCGTAAGTTTTCCAGCACTAAACATTTCTTGCACTGATTGCTTCCTCCGACGACGTGCCGCAGAGTTAGATTAATGATAATTGCTACTGCTGCTAATTTAAAGAACTGCAGGTGTCCCCTGGAAAAGGTCCAAGGAAGGATATTTGTTTTTCTCAACCTTTACAAAACCGTTTGCGAGCGCAGAAAAGTTTTGCACAAACCAGTTTTCGTGAAAGATTTTTTCTGACGTTTGACATTGCCTTTTCAATTTTATTTTTATTTTATTTATTTTCTGTTTTACAGAAATCCACAGCTCTTAATCTTAATTTACAAATTTATATTGTAGAAACTTAAAGTAAATACTTAACGGATTTAACATTATGTTTATATAATTTATAAATAACTAGCTTTCGAAGCCCTCGGCTTTGCCCGCGTGGACTAAACGATGTTATCCCGCGGGAATATGCTATTTTGCCGAGATAAAAAATAGCCTATGTTCCTCTCCAGGCTACAAACTATCTGTGTCCCAAATTTCAGCCAAATCCGTTCAGCCGTTTTTGCGTGATTAATTCCTTATGCTCGCATCTTAAACTACAACAATTGAATTCTATTGTTTTTTTCGCGCATGTGCGCACGTTCCAAACATATCAGTGCAATAAACATCCAAACATCTAAACTTTCACATTTAATCCTACTTCCTACTAATATTATAAATGTGAAAGTTTAGATGTTTGGATGTTTGTTACTCAATCACGCCAAAACGGCTGAACGGATTTGGCTGAAATTTGGGACATAGATACTTTGTAGCCTGGAGAGGAACATAGGCTACTTTTTATCCCGGAAAAATATCACATAGTGTAGTCCACGCGGGCGAAGCCGCGGGCGGAAAGCTAGTTTTATAATATTAGAGGAAGTAGGACTTGCTTTTTTTTTTAAATTGAGCGATCACCGATTATACTGTGGGGTTGATCTGGTCTTCTGAGCTTAATGATCGTAGTGAGCGTTACTGAGCCTTCTGAGAATACTAGTTGATTGTGAGTTTCGTAACGTAAGAACGGGTTAATACATCGAGGGAGACGGCTGGAAGTATCTTCCGCGATAGCGATCGTTAGTTATCGAATTCAGTTCGATAAGTCAGTGCCGCCCAGGTTGTGGTGATTCCTCACAAATTAGGGGTGTTTTTATAGATGTAGGTTAAATTTTTCTGTTGGAGATTGTTGAGAGAAACGTATCTCAGTTTCGGTGGATGTGTAGGTTTCAGCGGGCTTTCAAATTTCCACGCTATGTTTGACGTAAACATCGCTAAGTTCTTTTTTAAATCGTTAAGTCAGCGATGGTTGCTGTAGCAATTTACACGAATTACAATACAAAACTAGTTTTAACTATTATTTAGTGGCTTGCTCTCGATCAAATATACTACAAAACCCACTTTTACTATAATAATAGCCCCATAACCCACCAAATTCCTCATTTTGAGTTAACGACAACCGTCGATAACTTTACGATCCTTAAAAGTCGGGACTGTCACCCTGATGGTCCATTCTTCTTAACCATTCATAAAAAAGACGTCCAACCCCCGCAGCAGAAGTCGGGTGTTAAAAATTAAGATCATAGATTAGTAAAAGTTTACGACTCAACATAATTTTCAATAAAAATTAGTGACAGAAGGTACATATTATTCTTCTTCTTGAAATTGACAATAATCTTACATTTTCTTCCCCAGTGATCGACTGCGTGGTCTCCAGCTGGGGTCCCTGGTCTGAGTGCGACACCAGCTGTGGCTCCGGTAGTATGATGAGAAGCCGCACGATCCTGCAGTCGCCAGCAAGAGGGGGGAGGCACTGCCCGTCGTTGGTGCAGAGAAGAGCTTGCCAGGAGCACCATGGATGCTCTGCTGATAGCGACGTGCCATTGAAAGGTATATAAGAGCTGTTTGATCAACTAGCAAACGTTCACCAGCAACTACAGTCGTTTTCCAGTAGTCACCAGTGTGAGGTGGACGGCATTACCCTTTGTTGATGCAGAGGAAAGCCTGTCAGGAGCACCATGGAAGTTCTGCTGATGGCGATGTGCCATTGAAAGGTATGTAAGAATTGTTTGATCAACTAGCAAACAGTCACCAGCAACAGCTACAGTCGTTTTCCTGTAGTCACCAGCGCGAGGTGGACAGCATTGCCTTTGTTTGATGCAGAGGAGAGCCTGTCAGGAGCACCATGGATGCTCTGCTGATAGCGATGTGCCATTGAAAGGTATGTAAGAGTTGTTTGATCAACTAGCAAACAGTCACCAGCAACTACAGTCGTTTTTCAGTAGTCGCCAGTGCGAGATGGACGGTATTGCCCTTCTTTGATGCAGAGGAGAGTCTGTCAGGAGCACCATGGATGTTCTGCTGATAGCGATGTGCCATTGAAAGAATTGTGCAAGAACTGTTTAGTTTTATCTGTTGCCCTGCCGTCACTAGCTTGAGCAAAATAGCCAGGGACACCATGGTTGTTTTGCTGATAGCGACGTAAGACGAAGAAAGGTGTGGTAAAACGGTTATTAATGAAATGTCTCTCTACGAAAGCTTACCGTAAATGTAGCATCACGGACGGTTTCAAAGCAACGTCACCCTGTAGATGATCATCTTAAGAACCCTTATTCCGAAACGAGGACTAAAGTTAGACCTAATTTAATATTGATGCTAATTCTGTCTTTCATTTGGTAAATAAAAGTGACAGCACCAGTTTAGTACCAGTTTTATACCAGGACTATTTTAGTCCACGTTTTGGAACAAGGAGGAAGGAGTTTAACGAGATCTTTAGCTGTTAAGAAAACGCATAGCAGTCTCTTCTGTTATTGACTGCGATATTAAAACAACATGGTAAAGTGTGGTGATAAAGACAGAACCCACCTACCTAGGCCGGGCTTTACTTATTTCATAGCTTAGATTTTTTTGCGAATTTTACTTAACCTTTTTTCAAGAACTACAAATACGAGCAATTTTCCTTAACTTGGACTTAATTCTATAATTCAACGATTGTTCACGCAGCGGAGACGGCGATGATCCTACCGGGCGAGCTGTCGGTGAGCCGGCACTCCAACGACACCGTCGACATCCGCAAGAACCTACGCCTGCGCAACCCCGACGACCCCGAGTCCAACTCGCATAGAGAGTGAGTAGATTATTATTAACTAGTATTTGATTGAATCAGGCGTCACTTGGCGGAAGTCCCTAACCTTTAACTATGGACGCGCGGTCTCACAGGCCGCTTGCAGTTTGTGAATCACGGGCCCCTCTTCACTCGCGTACCTCATGGGTCTATCAGCTTCAGTAGCTTCGGTTCTAGTGGCGAAACAACTGTTGAGAGTGAATGTCACGTCGCTGGCTGTATGTTTCGTGAGTAATTTCGCTTTATATTTTGAGGGCGGTCTGCGATTGTGTAATAAATTGAGCTGATGGTGATTTTGTTTGTTTTAGATTTTTTTAATTAAAAATAGTAATAAATGATCGACCTAGTACATCTGCATGCAAACAAACATCGAATTCATCGATTTCATACTCGTGTAGGCTGTAAATAGACAATATACCTACAATGTTCTAAGCCATTATGCAAAGACTGCCTATAAATATGCACAAATTGGGCATTTGTCAAAATTTTTATGTTTCGTCCTAAGAACTTAATGTAAAGTTTTTTATATTTTTTATCCTTTATATTTTATTGTAAAATTAGTGGAACAGACTAAAAAAGTAATTTTCATTAAACAATGTTCCTTTAAAAAAATTGCCTTTGATTGTTATATGGTTATATGTATGTTTAAAATAAATACATATTCATTAAAATTACACCTTTTATTTACATTTAGTAACTCCTAAAAGAAATGAAAACAAAAACCGGCACAATACTGACTTAACTAGATAGAATTTGGCTTTTAAAGATAGTGGTGTAACTAAAACGTAACGTCCATAGTTAAAGGCTAACCATTGTGAAAAACAAAATATATGTAAGTAGCTTACTTCCGCAAAAAACACAACAATGCAAGATGCACCGCCCGCCCGCCCGCTAAAAATTGCACATGCACAATTGCACACCATGAAAATACCAGTGCACAATACCTGCATTTAGCAAGACAGCAATACACCTTGCACCTTCAGCAATAAGACTACTTACTCTACACGTGTTTCGCCCCAACCCGGGGCATCCTCAGGAAGTCAGGAGATAGTTCGTGCGCAAACCAACACCAAATGACTATAATTAACAAGCTTTTGACCACGGCTTCGCCCGAGTGCGATTCGAGAAACGTATACCTTCGTTTCTTCCTCTCAGAGTTTGAATTTTACAAAATCCTTCCTTAGCGGACGCCTATACGTTACAATACCTATCTGCGTGCCTCAGCTGTATCCGTTCAGTAGTTTGAGCTGTGCGTTGATAGACCAGTCAGACACATTTCGTTTTTAACCGACTTCTAAATCAAAAAGGAGGAGGTTCTCTATTCGTCTGTATGTATGTTTTTTTTTTTTGTGTATGTCCACCGATTACTCGAAGACGGCTGAACCGATTGAAATGGTTCAAACGTTATTACATCTGGGGGCCGATTCTCAGGCAATCGAGAAAAGTTCACATTTATAAGCTCGAAATTCAAATATAACACAGTTTTTGTACTGTCAGAATTTCACAATCGAAAAAGTTCGATCGAAAACCAGTCTACAGCTACGAGTAGTACAGACCAATAGATGTTCGTATACGAACTTAGCTGCCAAAATGAATTTGTTGACATGTGTGACAGTTTAGTTTGTTTGAAACGTTCTAACTTTTCAATAGAAACCACAAACAAAATGTTCGTATACGAATTACCACACTGAAAAAGTTCGAATGCGTGAGAATCGGGCCCCAGGTTGGTTTTCAAGTTGGTCCCATTTTTTGAAATTTTGAAATCGGTTCAGTAGTTTTCAGGAAATCTTGAAAATACTGTCGTTTTCGTTACCACTTTATGTAAATTTAATACGTATCTTTAGGCATAACTCCTTTGTTTATAAACCGATTTAGATGATTCTTGTTTTGTTAAAAAGGGGATACCTCAAGGTATTTTAACCGACTTCAAAAAAGGAGGTTTTCAGTTTGATCACATATCTATTTACCAGAAAACACGTAAATTGCCTGCACGATGCACTAAAAAGAGTGAAATAAAAATTATTTTTATAAAAAAATTAAACCGCCTTCAAAAAAAACATCAAAAAAGTAAGAAATAATTCCTCACCAAATAAATAACGTAAGTACTTTGAAGTCGGGCGGGTTTTAACAAAAACAACAAAAAATTGTACTTACATGTTTCACGCCCGACTTCAAAGTACTTACGTTATTTATTTGGTGAGGAATTATTTCTTATTTTTTTGATGTTTTTTTTGAAGGCGGTTTAATTTTTTTTTATATATTGGATTAAAATAAAAACAAAGGCAGCATTTAACACTGGTATTATTTACCTAATTTCTCTGTAAGAAGATGAACCCACCAACTACGGAGTGGAGATCAAACCCGCGCATTGGCATAGTCAGTAAGCAGAATAAATATTAAAATACTGATGCGCCATATTAAAATTAATAATACTTTGAAAAGTTTGTAGGTTTTAATCGACTTCAAAAAAGAGGTTAGGTACCAGTTGAACCTTTTATGCAGGTATGTGATTTAGTTGGAATTAGATTAGCTAGAAGTATATCGTTCTATTTAGGCTTCCAAGCACGTGTGCTGATGTTTGTATGTTTGTCCACTTTATCAAAAACTAAAAGTCCTATCGAGATGATTATTAATTATTATTATTGATTTGAGTCAGGTGTCATCATCATCATCATCAGCCATTTAATGTCCCCACTGCTGGGGCACTGGTCTTCCTTATGGATGAATAAGGAGAATGGGCCATGACCCACCACGCGGGCTCACTGCGGATTGGTGGGTATTAACGACTACAAGTGCAGCCGGGACCAACGGCTTAACGTGCCTTCCGAAGCACGGAGGAGCTCGAGATGAAAAGTTTTTGGTCACCCATCCCGTGACCGACCATTGCGAACGTTGCTTAACCTCAACGATCGCAGGCCGAGCGCGCTATCCACTGCGCCACGGGCTCCTCAAAAAAGTCAGGAGTCAGGTGTATTCCATTAATTTCCAACTTAGGAAACAGTCCAAGTTTCATAACAATCCGTTCAGTAGTTTTTGAGATCTGGGGGGTATTTGTCTAACTCAACATCAATCGCATTCAGTTTTAAAGATATTGCACGGCCATTGCGGCTTTTGTCAACTAAAATTTTGTCAACTTTCTGCAACAACAAGCGATGGATGTCAAACTGAAAGTGATTGCGATTGATGTTGAGTTAGTTAGACCATTTCCCCCCCTGGTTATGTATATTGGGTTATTTTGAAACCACTAGCCAAATTTTTAAGTTCGACTGAGAATCGGTAAGTGAACAACTCTCCTAGAAACATGGGTCGAAATATGACATTTTTTTTTTACTTTTCATACTTGCAAATCATACTGATCACGTGATCGATATAGTATGGGAAGTCCAAAAATTTTTGTCGTATTAGTAAAAAGTAAACTAACGGTTTACTTTTTATCCCGATAACGGGACTAACGCACGCAAAACCGGCTAGCACAGCTAGTGTCTCCTATAAGATATTGTTCTTCGTTCTCAGTGTCGGTTCAAGAATCGCAGCTATATTTTTGAGTGGGGATCCCGTTCAATCTTGGATCGGGAACAAAGGGGCACCTGTTCGCTCCCACATTCCAATTCACAGTTTAAACTTCTTTGTGGAGCACTTCCAATTTGAGGTACCTAGTAAAGGAACACCATTATTATTTGCTGCTCTTAACCGACTTCAAAAAGGAGGTTATTAGTTAGATCTGTATGTATCCTTCATCATCATCATCCTCATTTAGCCTTCAATGTGCTATATTTCGCAAGTGTTATAAAGAACTCGATTATTGTGGTAACTAATTGTATGTCCCTCTTTGCAGGTATTGCGTCCAATTTGAAGTGACCAAGGTGTCCAAAGCGTGCCACACAGATTCAGACTACAAGCCGTTGAGAGAAGGTGAGCATTCTGCTAATTAGACTTACTGCTCATCAGACGTTTCGCGCTGTTGGACATTTAGCTACTTAGACCTTCTGATCAGGGCCCCAAGTCTGCTAATTTACAAATGGTTCAATTGAATCTTAATTGGATCTCAATAGCGGTTTTTGACATTTTTGGTATTCTGCTACTAACTTAAGGCTAATGGTATACGACTGAACTGCCATTGAACTGCCATTGGAATATTTGCTAGTCTGCTCTTCAATCGTATTACAATCGTAGCTCGATTGTGGAGTTAATCGGTATTCTACTCTCATTGACATTTGTTTGACAGTACTCTCAATGGGGTATGTATCATAGGTAATAACTACGGTCATTACGACTATGGTCGAAATAACTACGATCGATTCACATATTTTCATAATGACTATTGAACGACTCAACTACCTGTTCATTTCACCTACGGTTGATTGAACTACAGTTGATTCAACTAACGGACGATTGGCCTAATGTTCATTTCATCTACTGGTTGTTTCGACTATGAACGACTCGCCTACAACAAGCTTATGAATTGGAAAGTTTGTTAAATGGATTTGGGCGCGTTGGATTGTTTTTTTGGTTAGGGTGTCGCAAACATAAAATTTTTGACTGTTGTATGAAGAAGTATGAAGCGGGGACTTGCAAAATTTTCAAGAATGAATTTTATAAAAATGCAAATATCTCGAAAACGGTGCGTCATAGCTGAAATCTAACAAAATTTTCGATCCCCTATGGTACCACGGAGATACCTAGGAGGCATCCGATGGACATATAAAAAAATATTTTTTTATTTTATTGCTCAAAAAAATTGTTGTTATTTCACAATTGTTATATCTTATGGGAAAAACAAAAGGGGGGACAGGGGGCGAAGCCCCCCGCCAAGGGGGCTCGGGGGCGAAGCCCCCTGCCACCCAACAAAATGTAACAGACGTTTTAGGTTAGGTTAGGTTAGAACAGTGACCAAAACGTCGCGCGAGCCGAGCGAGCGAAGCGAGCATGCCGCGGCAGCGGCCGGCGAACCGCCAGAATCGACTTTATACACCCCCCCTACCCCCTACTTCAGTTTAATAGGAAATGGGAATATGTATATAGTCGTTTCTGGCGCTTCGCCGGCCGCTACCGCGGCACGCTCGCTTCGCTCGCTCAGCTCGCGCGGTATGTTCATGTAAACCTAACATGCTCGTCGCTTCGCTCCTCGCACCTAACAGCAATACGGTCACGACCAATAATATGTATACAACATAGGACTATGTCATATTACAATATTGAATGACTTCTGTGACACTGATCGTTTTCTTTTGGAACGCTACAGTGTGACAAAGTTCTATGTTGTATTGTATACATAATATTATTGCTCGTGTCTGTACATAAGTCACTATTTTTAAACTTAATAAACCGTGTAGGTGAGTTGACCGTAGGTGAAATGACCAGTAGTTCAATCAACCGTAGGTGAAATAACCGTAGGTGAGTTGTTCGTAGGTGAGATGACCAGTAGTGATTTCGTACATTAGTTATTTTAAAAATAGGTGTAACGACCAATAGTTAATTTGAACAGTAGGTCTTTTGACCGTAGTTATTTCGACCATAGTCGAAACGACCGTAGTTATTATGATACATACCCGAAGGCAATACCATTAACTATCCAACTGAGACTCCATTACGATTCAATTACGATTCAATTGCGATTCTATTGAACTGACGTACAAGTTTTTACAGAATACCCAATTTGTTTTAATCGTAATGGAATCGTAATTGAGTCTCAATTGAATATCAATAGAATCTTGTTTAAATTAAAATTAGCAGACTTGGGGCCCAGGAAGGATTTTTCTTATTGTGACGACCGATTTGGCGCAGGGGTAAACTACCTGCCTTCTGCGGCAGAGGTCTTGGGTTCGATTCCCGAACAAGACCAATATTTGTGTGCATGAACATGTCTATTTCTTTTGATCTGGGTGTTTTCTATATTATGTATGTATTTACAAACAAAAAAGTATTTAAGAGGTATTATTTATCCGTTATCAAGTTAGACACAGTTTCTTAAGAAATTTTCTATGGGCTTAGATAATTTGGTATATTTTGGTAGGTATATAAGTATTACACCCCTAAATTTTAATTAATACAAAGTTTTAGGGGATGATTGTGTCCATTAATACGAACAATTTTTATTATGGAGCCAACCACGGAATCGCGAAAAAAATATCATACAAAAGTAGGTACAACATCGACTCAACTAAAATTTATGGAACATCTGATTTTTTTTTCCGTGGATGGCCACATATTAAAATTTTTTCGTATTGATGGCCACTATCATCCCCTAAAATCTTTGTAAAAACGGCGGCACATCAGACTTACATGTTGACCTTGTGGCCGCCTTTAAGCCCTTCGTAATAAAAGCTGTTATCGCAGTTCAACTGTTTAACTTGATGTGCTGCCGAGTGTACTAATTAAGAGGTGTATACTTATATAACCTAACCCCTCTTGCAGGTAACAAAGTCTGCGTGATGTGCGAGACGGCAGCCCTCCGTCGGGACCTGAACTGGCGTTGCGACGGGCATGGCGTCCCCGGCCACACTACGCGGTTCTTCGCCATGGTGGCGCCACTGTGCCACGGCAAGTGGGTCCGCTCGGAGAACGCACCCGACAAGCATGGCGACTGCTGCTTGAAACCCAACTTTATCTTTATTTAGATTAGGTTTAGAATAAATTGTGAAAAAGACTTGCATATTTAGTCGTTTGCAAATATTGGTTTTACTCAGGCATTCAGGATAGTCTAGCAAGGACTTGAAAATACAATTTCTATACAGTGGACTCTCAGTTTACTTTCACGTGTCATGATGATTAAGCTTTTTACTATGTTGAGTTTTTAACAGAGACTGCGTGATCTGTCAGATTGTTGTTCTACCACCAACTGTCATCACAATACTGAAGCAATGTTGCCTAAAGAACGGAGCTGTACGCTGCATATAGCGCCATCATGATCACAATATTACTTTAATATTGTTCTACAGTCGTAGTGAGGCCCTATACTTGCGTTGCCACACCACGCGGTTCTTCGCCATGGTGGCGCCACTATGCCACGGCAAGTGGGTCCGCTCGGAGAACGCACCTGACAAGCATGGCGACTGCTGCTTGAAACCCAACTTTATTTTCATTTAGATTAGGTTTAGAATAAATTGTGAAAAATACTTGCATATTTAGTCGTTTACAAATATTGGTTTTACTCAGGATAGTCTAGCAAGGACTTGAAAATACAATTTCTATACAGTGGACTCTCAGTTTACTTTCACGTGTCATGATAATTTTAAGCTTTTTACTATGTTGAGTTGTTAACACAGACTGCGTGATCTGTCAGATTGTTGTTCTACCACCAACTGTCATCACAATACTAAAGCAATGTTGCCTAAAGAACGGAGCCGTACGCTGCAAATAGCGCTATCATGAACACAATATTACTTTAATATTGTTCTACAGTCATAGTGAGGCCCTATACTTGCGTTGCCACACCACGCGGTTCTTCGCCATGGTGGCGCCACTGTGCCACTGCAAGTGGGTCTGCTCGGAGAACGCACCCGACAAGCACGGCAACTGTTGCTTGAAACTCAACTTTATTTTTATTTGTGTAAGGTTTAAAATGAGGCGGTGTGAAAAGACTTGCATTTATTAGTAAGTATATTTGAATAATTGTTTTCACTAGATAGATGGGCACTAGCAATAGCAAGGACATAAAAAACTAGCAATATATTTCTCTTGTTTTTTTTACATACTTATTTAAGGTTTTCAATGGGTTAATCTGGAGCGATATGTTTCTACTATTAAGTAATGATGCTTCATATCACAATATTGTTATAAATATAGCTGCCATGGAACTCATTTCATCCTAGAAAGACGTCAGCAAAACTATGTTACCAACTAAAGAGTATGTACCTATAGGTTAACAAGAATATGAACATTTTCTATGAAGAAGAATAAGCTTGATCTACTGAGAGTGAAGCCGCAACGCATAAGCCTAGCCATACAAAGGGGCCTAGCCTGTCCGTGCACTTGTCTCCCCCGTTGTCTACCCCAGTACCTACTGTAGAGACACGTTCACTTTTTTGTCGACTTGTCTCCACCGCACCGGCTGGGGAGACAAGTACACTTCAGAAAAATATTATTTTTACATCCACTTGTCTCCATCGGTCGGTGGAGACAAGTACACTTCAGAAAATTTTTATTGTTACATCCACTTGTCGCCACTATTAGATCGAAATAATATTTTTTATTTTTTTGCTCCTTCATACTCTCGCTCTTTCTGTCGCAGTTGGGTAAAAAGCACTGAAACTAGCGCCAAAAACGTACCAGCCATGCGCAGAGTTATTTTATTTCTATTCTTTCTTTCTATTAACCTATTTATTTCGATCTAATAGTGGCGAGGCGACAAGTGGATATAACAATAACATTTTTCTAAAGTGTACTTGTCTCCACACCGACCGATGAAGACAAGTGGATGTAAAAATAATATTTTTCTGAAGTGTACTTGTCTCCCCCGGTCGGTGGAGACAAGTCAACAAAAAAGTGGACGTGTCTCTACTGGGGTAGACAACGGGGGAGACAAGTGCACGGACAGGGCCTAGCCTAGCTTAAAGGGGCAATGATTATGATTATGATTATGATTATGAATGCCGCCAGTCTTTTGGGTAACCTTGCCTTGAACAGGTGGCAAATATTTTATTTTTAATTGTTTGCCATAATATTAATGTCTTGATGTTGAAAAATAAACAGTATAGTATATCACAACCTAATTTAAATAAGATTTCTTTATTATATGTTTAGAGATTAGTATTTTTATGTAAAAGGGAGTGACAAAATCTTAAAAGTTCAGAATGCTTAATATTCTAAATTTTGTAAATAAAAATACCTAATGTGGATGATATAATTAATAAAATAACCAAGTTTTACTTTTTCAATTTTAATCAATAATTTTAGTAAGTACCTAAATTTAAGATTAGTTTTGATAATAATAGGACAATATCAATATTAGTGTTACATGTGAATACATATCCACAATAAACGACCTATGTAAATACTTTGTTCAATAAAGCAATCATAAATTTAATTGTGTATTTAATTACCATATGTTCCTACGTTTTCCTACGTTCCACCGAATCGAAAGTAGCGAGTTGGTGTTTAGCTGAGCCATCTCAAAAGGAAGCTACAATACTTATTATGGGTACTCTATGCACGATAGAACTTTGAGTTTTATAGAAAGTAAAAGCGTGAAGTGTTGTCTGACCTATACCTGCGGGACAATGTCTTTATCGCATTTGGGTCTTGACCGGTGGTGGTCTTGACGTTTGACCTCGTATTGCCGTAATGACATAACGACGCACACGTCACGCAAATCTACAATAGTCCTACAATCCTGACTGATCCGGTGACATCAGTGACAGAGGAACCACTTGCTAGAGTGTGTGTCAGATAACTCTGCACGTGCCTGGCGCGTTTTTGGCGCTAGTTACAGTGCATTTTTTTGTTCTAATGTTATAGAAAAGATTAGTATTCGATTTTTACCGCGCGCAGACTTATCTGACGAGCACCACGAAATTAGCTGTCAAAATCAAAATAGACTGTCGTATGAAAACTGTTTTAGTTCCAAAGATTATCACCGGAACAGAAAACGTTGTCGCACTGTCAAAGCCATGCGTTATCAAAAACGGTTTTGCACGTCAACTGCACTTCAACTGCACGTACACTTGACTAATGCGTCATAGAATTACCGCGATCGGGGCCGAGTCAAAGCATAGAGTATGCTTCGTAACAAAATCATATAATTTTTCTCCGATACTATCAGTATTCTCCGCTGTCAGGACCTTGGAACTGCACCAGTATAACCAGGTATGTGGCAACACTGCCGGCTATCTGCAAGAAATATAGTAATTTCATCAAACACATGCAATCAAATCAAATGTTATTTAATGCCAGCTCATACTTTAGTAAAACTAACGATTTAAATGATGAGACTAGTAAGTGCAAAAAATACACATTTAGCGAAATACAATATCTGCTTGACCAAAATAGAACAGTATAATGTTTTCAGCATTTATTGCGTTCGTGCTACCCCGTGAATATAAAAAGTAGGTACTTATTAATAAATTAATATTACCTATATTTTATTTGTTAATATGGAATAGAATAACAAAATGGTATTTAAGCTGGGAATTAGTTTCCCACAAATATACAAACTTACACGATAGTTTCAAGCCTTTCTGGGGTTTTGTATTTTAAGCTTACCGTAGCTATCAATGATCGCGAAATAGTGCAAATGCCGAATGGCGCATACGCCACTTCGTTGAGCGTCAGAAATCTGAAGAATTTCTCCAGTTCATCAGACACCTTTTCATTGGTAGTGCTGATGATGAACTTACTGACGAGGTGCTTGGCGCGATTGACCTGGACGAAATAACAGAACAAAAAAATATAACAATGAAATGATACTTAGTTGTTTATCTTGGCCATCTTGATTTGACCAATAAAAAACAACAGGTTGCACTCCGGGAGTGCCGGCACAAGTGAAAGGGCTCCCTAGACTTTTTCACAAAAAAAAGGAATTTGACAAAAAAAAAAGAAAAAATACGGACTGGATTTTAACCGTGGTCTTCTGGCTTCAATGCCACCCGTTTTGTTATTACAACTTTAGAAACGGTGGCGAA